>WEKW01031780.1:29594-42653 GCA_013389905.1 Sula dactylatra | reverse complement strand
CTAGTGATAAAAGTAGAATAGGAAAGTAATTAATAACAATATCTATAGTAAATATTTACAATAGGATGCCGTTATTCACATATAGTGGTACTTACATCCCTGTACAGCCAAATCTACAGCCCAAACCAAAGTCAGATGTGANGAACAAGGAAAGTGTACATTTTGTTCTTAATAAAAGAAAGCTTTCAATAAATTTGTAGGCATAACATGCAATAGTTTCACATAGAGAAGCTGGCAAATTGAGAGGGAGAAAGCTGTGCAATCCACTCACATCTATGTAGTTGGCATTAATGTAATCTGAAGATGGATCATCTTCAACAGGTTGTAAAATCACCCTGGAGTGGTCATCTGTAAAAACCAAGTGGTTACGGTGCCTTTTTGAAGTGTGATTTTTAAGTAAGATATAATGGTAAGTCATCTAGAAAACCCAAATCAGCTGGCGTAAGTGCCTCAGAATTTGCAACCCTTCAATAGTAAGTGTTTACACAGAATTACAAAGAACCATTTAGTCTGAGGTCTCCAATTACTTCAAATGCATTCACTAAACTTCATTAAGTGTAGCTGAAAGGGATCACACTGTTACATGCAGTTAAAAAGACACAAAGAAACCAGGTTACGTGCTCAAAGTCCCTTCAAAATCAGCTCCACTGATGGTACTCTAGAAAACCAAAAATCCTGATTACTGTTTCCTTACTTCTGACCCCAGCCTGCTTAAGTTCATGTAGAGACATTAAAAAAGTAAGTTAGCAATGGTTAGCAATGCACTTTGGATTTGATGAAGAGGTAGCTCTACCCGTTGAGGGACTTCTCTGATAGCTTCATTCCTGCATGCTCGATCACATTTGTAAAACAGTAACAAATTGCATTATCCCAGGGGATGAATCTAAACTATTAAAACTTTATGTTTAAGGACAAGAGACAGAACCCTCCGATTTTAGTCACATCTCAGTTTTACACAACTGCTATTTGGTGTATCAGCTATAAATCACATAAAGCAGAAAACTTTTGAAGCTGTCAGATTTACCTGAAATAAATTATAACTGAAGAGAACTGCCACAGAATTAATATCCAAATGAATGCTAGCTTGTCGCTGTTATACGCTTACCACTGCTTGCACAACAGAGATGCAAATGCGAAATTCAGCCTGAGTTATAAAAAGAAGAAAGTTGAACTGTGACGAACAAAAAAAAAAGGCTGGAAAAGGCACTGTCCTCCTCCTCTGCTTGGGGTATCAAGCAGCTATGCCACCGGAGACTTGTAAAGAAAAAGAGAACATGGCACGAGTAACACACAACTATGGCTACTGCTCAAGCCAAGCACACTTGATACTCACATGCTATAATGTTTCCATAGCGGTTCTTTGTTCTGTTTTGATCCTTCTTAGCGACATCCCAAGAAGCTGACTGCCCCTCAAAGAAACTCTATAAATAAAAATGTTCCGAAAGAAAACATTCTGACCATTAATTTATCTCCAAAAGTAACAGTTTAAAAGAACTGCCCTAGTATAAAGTAAGCTCAGCTTTGCTCGTCCGCTCTGGTCACCCAGATGGCATTCATGGTATAGAAATATATCTAGAGAAGAAGAGAGGCTCTCTACAGGTCTGTGACTGCTACGGGTCAATGGGTGAGTCACTGAGGGACTCCAGAGGGATTTCAAATCCTGGAATCACTGGAAGGCTAAACTTCCTCATACATCCTTGCTATGGAGGAACAACAGTAAGCTGGGAAAGCACAGGGAGGCCGATCACCCTTCTTACAAGACACCATAATACATACCCTGTTTACTACAGCGTTACGTTGCTTTCCTCATATTGCTTAGTAAAATGGCTTTTTTTCCTACAGAGCCATTAGGAAGCCTCCTCTGCAAATGTTTATTGTTGATGTTGTTTTTCCTCATATCCCTCCCTCTAGCCACTAGCAAAACTATTAGACATTTTGGAACTTTTCTTAAGGATCTGATCTCTCAGTAGTGATAGAAGCAGCTTTTATTTTTTTATTCCTCCTTGGTATTTTCTTCATTGCTCGTAGACATTTTACAGCTGTTGGAGGTCTATGCTGTTCTCTCCCTTCCAAAGTTCTCTTCTCCTGACCTGGGTAAGTTACCTCCAGAAAGCACACAGTAGCCACGGAAACAAAACTTTAATGCACACTCAGAAGCCCAAGCCAGGGCAAAGATGTCACGTATGGTAATAGAAGTACCAACAAGTAGGAAAGCACCTGATATGGCATCAGGGACCACCCTCCTCCCCAGCAGTGGTTGAGACTTGGGTTTAGCCCTGAAGTTAGGCAGAGTATAACGAAACGTATTTAAGTAAAAGAGAGGAAAAGAGAATAATATTCTTTTAAAAACCACACATTTATTTATTCCAGTTCTTATGTTACAGTAGAGACAGCTGCAGAAAGGAGAGAAGGTTGAAAACTGAGTCAGAAGAGATTACTTACTCAGAGAAAACTCGTTTTAAACCTAGCTGTATTGCATGCGACCTTGTCAGTACCATTCTCATCTTTACTGTGTATCCTGCCTGATATTCTAATCCCAAAGAATCACAACAGATTCAGAGATCAGAAGCAAAATGAATCCGTACTCATATTCTACCTCCAGTGCTGAGAATTTTTTTCTTCCATTTTAACATTGAAGTTGTAAGTAGACATGCTCAGGCAGGTCTAATTAGAACTTCAAGAAGTTACTACCCTCAGCACGTCTTTACTGCTTCTCAGCTGGAGTTTAGTCCCAGTATTGTCCTACTGAGATGCTCTAATAAATCATGAGAGTGCTTCCAGTCAGTGCTTCTTGCAAAACCAGCCAGGTTAAATCTTCACTTTAACCTAATCCGGGAGATCTGCACTGAAGATGGCTCGGAAAACTCACATAACTAATTACAGCATTTCAACTAAGAAGCAGCAACAAAAGGGTGGCAACTTCTTACAATATGCCAAAAAGATTCAGCAGGGCATGTCTTCTTATGTCCCAGAGGATACAGATAGCGTCTTTTCCAGGCACTTCTAATGACTCAAACCATTGGACTCCACTCACTAGTTCACTTTTGCATTACATATACAGGAATCTTACGCCTGCTTATCTTTATGTTTTTCACTTAAAGCCATGACATGTAGTTGCAAGCTGTTGCAATGCAATGCAAAGGGCTGTCCCTTTCAAAGGGATTTTTCCTAGCAGAAACCCACCCACCACTGAAGATCTCACCTCATACTCCTCTTTAAATCCATAGCTGTCAGAGGTCTTCATTAGGTTAATATGCTGCAGCAGATCAGCCACCCTGATAGCGGGGTGCAGCTGCCCAGTCTGGTACGGGGATTCAGTGCCTTCACAGAGGTAACGAGGGACATCCAGGAGCCGACTGGACTCCGCTGTTGCGCTGTGATTTTCATCTGTATTCACAAGAAATCAATGCATTAGCTACCTGCGGGGCAATAACGCCTGCTGCTATACACATCAGCATCTATTTTCAACCTCTTCCTTCAAAAACATGTCTAATTTCTGAGAACGCAAAGCACTTACTCTCCACCACATAAATACTGTGAAGTACATAAAGGAATTTAACTGCAAACACATACAAAAGTTTGCAATCCTTCACTCCGCAATAAAGATGTCTGAAGGGCATTTTATTTGAAACTACAAAACTTTATGACATTAATGTACTTGGAAACTCCAGCCTCTATCAACCAAAGTAACTTTTTTAATGGGTAACATGTATCAACAGCAATACTACACCTTAAACAATAAATTAGAATAACTCTCTAGTGGTATCAGCACATCATTTGTCTAAAGCCAACAAACAGTAAATTGAGATCCCAGTGAAACAGAGAAGCAATTATGCTACCAATTCACAACACCACCTCCATTTGGGAAGATGAATCAGCACTTCAGAGTGGTCATTTTAACTCAGGTCTTTTAAGCAGAGAAATGAAACTGTTGAGTGTGCTGATTTCAGCTGCAGGTTTTGCTCTGTATAAGCAAAGAAGTCTCCTCTAATGTCCTACGTTACCCCAATTCTCTTATCAAAACCAAAAGTCAAAGCTGCGTGATCACGTTTAGTCAATCCCTTCTGTGAAATATCTTTCTCTGAATTAGCAATCAGCAGTTCAAATGAATTTAGAAAGCAAGAAAAATTCTAATTGAAAGCTTTTTGGAAAGTAGCTACCAAAATGAGCAGTGGGTAGCCAAGCCCTCCTACACTTCTTTGAAATCAGTTTGCCATTTTCCTTGCAAAGGATCCAGATTACGAAGTAAAACACTCTAGGAAAAAAATGAACACACCAAAGGTTGGATTTTCTACAATTCCATGAAAATGCAAACCCTGAAATGAGATTTCCTAGTAAGAAACATGATTCTTTGAACTGCCACACAAGTTGCTAATTTCAATACATTTATGCCTCACTAAACTGCCTAATAACGTGAGTGACATGCAGCAGTCACTTTTTATTGTAGTGTTACCTATGTTAAATCATACACATTTCAAACCACCTCTGGATTTGCAGTTCTCCCCATTCCTTGCAGTATACTTACCGGTAATAGGCACTTTAACCCATTGAAGCAGCAAAAAACAATGAGTGAACAGAACATAAGAAATTTATTTCAGGACTATATTAGAAAATGACTAAAAGAAAATGACATTAAAAGTTGTTAAAGCTTCACAACAGGTAACAATGAAAGCTGTTTTAAAAATATAAGGGCCATATTATTATGCCATCAATGTAATGATAGGGACTTGAGAAAAACAAAACTGTCATACTAACTTAGTGCTAATGTACACAGAATGGAGAGTAGCATTAATAACCTATACATGAAGAAAAAGAAACCTAGTACTGCTACAAAGTAGTAAGAGCTTCATATAAAATAACTTGTTCTATAATTTAGAGCCCAGAAAATTTTGCTCATCTCTAAATGAAACAGAGGAAAACTGTTTTGTGACGCTGGGCCAAGCAAGGACTACATGGAGATGGAGTAGGTCAAATGATCTAGTTGCAAAGGAACAAGCTTATGGGTACCCAACCCCTTCTACATGGCGTGCCCAAAAGATTGTCTACTTCTCTCCGCTATTTCAGTCCATGCAATGAAAAATATCACCTCTTCCAACTAGCGTTGCTTTGCTTATACCAGGAGAGTATCATACCCAAAACACCATTACCAATAGACGAAAATGCAGACAGGAACTATTAAACTGTTCTTCAATTAATCCCTTGTCCTCACTGTTCACAGCTGTGTCTGTGTCTGCCACAAAGCAGTGGCAACACACTGACCTTTGAAATATGCTTACAGCCTAAATGAGCTATTAGGAATAGCTTGACAAGCATCCCCAGATAGTATCTATGTAGCTTGTAAGTGCCTGAAATAAAGCTAAAAGATACAAGAAGAACTTAAAGGAATTTCAGGGAAAGACCCATCTTCTATGACTGTAAGTCCACTGATCTAATTTTGGGAAGTATTTAGAATTACCGAGTCTGCCCCTTTGCTCTTTCAGCACCCCTCGTAAACTTCTTAAACCACCTGGTTAGGCTTCCTTGGGCCCAAAGTGCAGCATCTAACTGCTCTGATGGTTATAAACTTTCTAAGACATGACTGTAGTCGAGAGAATGCCAATTGCAACATTATCAAAAGGGAATGGGCAGAATATGACTTGATAAATCTCCCACATGGTGAGCATTCACCAGCTTGACAAAGACCGAAGACTACTCACAAATAGTGATTTGTTGTCATTCTCAGATGTCACTTTACATGAAGATCTGCAAAGGTTCCTCTTGGGTATACTCTCTATTAATATTTTTACCCACAACTTGCTTAATGGGATAGAAAATACCCTGAGAGTATGAGCAGAGGGCACTGAGCAGTAAGGCACCAACAAGTACTTCACAAGTACAGGATCAGATTTCAAAGTTATCTTGACTATTTGGGAGACAATGCAAAAATCTACAAAGTGAATTAAACAGTGAATGCAGCATACTGTGTGTAGGAAAGGGAAGTCAAATTTATAACTACGAAATGGATTAATAGACTGGGTAATGATAACTGGGGTTTTAGCAGGTAACTCAATACAAGTCAGAAACACAAGTGCAATAAAATGGACAAAATACAGTTCAGGTAGCAGGAACACTACAAGTAGGGCATAGGGGTACCTATTCCACTCAGCTCAGCACTGAGACTTCTTCTAAGAATGGTATGTGATTTGGGGCACCACAATTTAAAAATTTGACCTATGAGTTGGAAAGTGTTCAGAGGAAAAGAATGATAACAAGTTTAGAAGACATCAGCTACAAGAAAATGAGTGAAAGAACTGGGTTTAGCTCAACTAGAAGAAAGAGAACTGAGGACACGTGCCTTTCAATGGGTAAAAGACTGTTTTAAAAGAACAGGAGTGCGTCAGTTCTCTATATTTTCTATGTGTGTCTCAAAAGGAAATGGCTCAATTCACAGCAATGAGGATGTAGTCTAGTCTAGTTAGGAAAAGCTAGGAATGAGCAGTAATAATACTCAGTAGCAACACCCAGCAAGTAGTAACTAATACTCAGAAAGTTGAGCTTTGGGTCTCAAATAATACTTACATAGATCTGAACTTTATTTTTATTTAGGAGGAGCGAGGCACTGGAACATGCCACTACAAAAGTAAAACTCCCTTCACTACAGATTTTTAAAACGCAATAGACAATCAATTGCCAGAAACAGTCTATACTATAGGTATAATGTCCTCTCTCAAAACACAGGAGGGATTAAATTGTCTCCAGGTCCCTTTAAGCTTTACCTCTAGAAATCAAATTTTCAACCTCAGTTTATGTTCAAGTCTACTTCCTGATATTTGTCTGTTATCCTAAAATAACCTCAGTAACTGACTGAAACTCAATACTGCACATTGTGTTTATCAAACCAAGAACTTGGATACAAATTATACTTTTATCTCTGTATTTTTTTAAAAACTCTAAAACATACAGTGTTAGATACCACATAGAAATAAGCAGCCTGGCCACTCCCAACATCTGTTCTTCTTTTTAAAGTAAATACAAAGTTGAAAAACTTACTAGTTAAGGTCAACTGAAAAATGTAATTAATATAAGTATACAAGAATATTTGTACAGAACCTACAAAAAAAGTTCTTTTTACTTAGAAGATCAAGCTTTGGGTACCAAATAATACTAATATGGATCTGAATTTTATTTTTATGTATCTCTTAAGAGAGTTCTAGTTTCACATGTCAGTTCATTGGAACTCAGTTTGAATGCTCCGGGGAGACAAGTTTTAGTATTTTCCATTTACCTTTTTCCTTGTTTACTCTTCAGTTGACACTGACTAGGAATAACTTCTTAATGAAAACATAAAGTAATTTTTATTCTAAAAGCAGTGGCAGTTTAATTCTGAACTGATAAACTGAGTGTAGAGTTATTTTCTGACAACAGCGTAGCTATCTTTTACATAAAATGAGCTGTTCCAACGTTCAACCATGCAAGGAGACAAAACTCATGCAGGAATGGATAATGAAGGACTAGGGTCCTCACCTAACACAGCTGTCGGCACAAGTGGATCATTGGGCACTGTAGAAAAACAAAGCTCATGAAGAAATACATTACCCTCAATTTGTGTATTTTTAAGAATAAAAAAAATATATTTCAGAGTATAACCAAGTGATAACTAAACCCCATTAATTTTGTTACAACAGAAAAACAGAATGAATACAGAGTTCCAGAAAGCATCCTGAATAACAAAGGAATGAAAAGCATAGATTTTGGACTTCAGAAATGTAATGATAAAGGCAAAGAGATTGTTACTGAAATGAAATAAAGAAGACATTATATGCAATTTAGTTTTCAAAAAGGCTCCTCCTTGACTATTGTTCTTTTGCTTCACAATGAAGGTTCACTTTCATAGAACCAACTCCTTTCTTTTCAGACCCATCCTCTCATGTAATACTTCAATAGCTCACCTCAAAATAAAATGGTATTTCTTTAAAATCTTCCAGGTAATTTAAAAAATTATATACATATTTACAGTTAATAGCTTTTTTTACGTGCAATGCCAAAGTTATTGCTCTTAGTGATTATAGGAAAATCACAGCTACACAGATGCAGATGTTTGAATAAAATTCATTGAATTTTATCATTCTGTCACAACTAGAACCAAGCAGAGACAAATGTGCTGTTTTGGACAGAAATGGCGGAATCCAGAATTTAGTTTTGTTCTGGTTTGGAACAAAAATTTAAAATATCAACTTCTCTGTGACAAAATTGAACTCCAGTTCTCAAGCAATCTGCCTAAAAGTTTGTCACATAGAGAAAACCCCAGAAGCTCGGAAGGTTCTTTGCCTCAGCACAGATGATGGTTAGGAGAACTAAATACTCCAACACCCAAAAAATCACATAGCTAGGACACTGGAAAACAGTGATGCCAAACTTCTTAGCCAACCAGCCAGGACAGATGTGGTGGCTGGGGTTCAAGGGCTCTTAGTGCCACGTTAGTCCACCTGGAAGGCTGCCCAAGTGCCTGGCAGCCCTGGCTCACTGTAGGTTCCTAATGGATACTTTGCCTGGGATCCACCATAAATTTGTCCAAATTGAACTGTCTTTGCAAACCTGCCTGCAGAAATTTCAATGCCAATAAGATACCAAACTTTGGAGAATTTTCAAACAGTCCAGCCAAAACTGTGTAGAAAAACTCACAGGCTGATACTAAACTCCCATTTATAGTTGGTTATGAGACACTTAAAATGTTAGCACTCTGCAGTTTGGTAAGCTTCAATAAACTGAGCAATAAACCCTCCTCCAAATTCCATTTCCCTTACAACAATCAGGAAAAAACTTAAGAGCCTTAAGGGATGTATTTCGCTTAAGCATGGTAAGCAGCATGGGATGCAGGAGAAAGGAGATGGAGTGCCATTCCCAAAAGATGGCGATTCAGAAGCTGCTCACACTGCTCAGATCTGTTTAAAGCCAAGCCACAAGTCCATATGGCCGTGAGAAGGTCAGGTTCCTGCCAGCTCCATGGCAGAACTGTGTCCCTTTGGTAACTTACACACTAGTTTTAAGGTATTCAGAGCCTGCCCATGGATTACCTTGCTTTTGTGCAAGGCATAGTGCAGATGCTGGGAGGCAGGCATGCTGGGCAGTGGGAGCGATAACCCAGACACTTAACGATCAGAAACCCAAACTGCCAAACTTTGTCAAAACCAGACAGTTGGCAAGTCTACAAAAAAGGAATACAAATATCAAGCAAATCTCTAGATATATTAACAAGCATGTTCCTAAACTTCACAAACAGCAGTGAAAATTGTCAATGTTTCCTTCTGTTAGAATGTCCTCACTGCCAAAAGAAAGAAATTAACTTGGTCCTCATGTTATTATTCATTACAGACATGGTGTTACGCAGTAATACTTAACATATTGGTATTAAATATCCTCATGACAGAAAACGCAATTTCAGATTTTAATTGAGATATTCTAGAAGTGTAATATTTTCCCTAGAACAAGTATCAATGCATTCTGACAGTACATATAAATACTTAAATTATTGGCCACATACCAACGAGGATAACATACGAACATCCCTATATAACCTTTGGGCTTACCAGTGTTCCTAGAAAACCTGGTGCTTACAACAATTTTCCTAAAAAAGCAGAATTGTGTTCCGTGTTTCTATATTCACCTACACTCCAGAGTATCTATCACCGTTGTACTTACATCGGGGGCTGAAGTTATGGGAGTCCATAAATGTGATTGAAAGGGGATCCTCTGCATGCAGGGTGCTCTGGTCAGCGTAACTCCTATCCATTGCATTCACCATGTGTGTCATCTCCTGGCGCGTGGTCCCCATGGCATCCTTGCGCTTCTTCGCAAGTTTGCTGCCCAGCCAAAAAAAAAAACCCAAACCACCTTAATATTGGATGAACACCGATGTCTACAGTAATCATTATCTATAATCCTGAGTGACTGAAAAGTTTGGCTGATTTTCCTGTGTACAACTTTTCCAGCGTGAAATTGATATAACTATGCACCCTGCTACGAAAGAGTCACAACCGTGCATTTTCTGTGCACACGCAAATGCTGTAATAGAAGTGCTAACTTCTGTACCCTGGTAATATTTTCTTTTTTCCTGCAGAGTAATTACACTAATATAAACAAATTAGAGAATATAATTACATTTTAACTGAAATGATAAATAAGAAGCATCTGTGCATGCAGTTTTATCAACCATCTCCATTTAAATCTGTGTTTTGATTTTATAAACGGATAATTCATTCCCCTTGCTTGCCTTGTTAGGAAGAAATCATTTAACCTTCTGAATTACTTTGTTAGTCAAAACCCCTATGAAATAACAAAAGAAACATAATTATTTGATATGGATTCATATTACCTTTTCTGTTAAAAGTTATTCTTCGCATTCAGTACATGATACAACATGATACCACACTTTGTTCCTGATACCGAACTTCGGTTCTTTAAGAAACAAACAAAACCCCCCTCACCACTCTACCCTTTCATGCAGTTTGGGAACATCTTAAATTTTGACATGAATAGTCTTACACTCTGAATGTATCACAATTAAACAGCAACCTAATCTATACAACTAAACCCCCAAATTAACAGTCAATGCCCTTAAAGTGCACACTTCAGAAATATCAATTCTTTCCTTTTGATGAAGAACTGGAAGTGATTTTCATTGTCTCCAGAAGTCAGATGGAAGCAGACAATATATTTTAATTATCACTTAAAGCCTACTACTCTTAAAGCATATATCTCAAGTAGTAGGAAGAATGCAGAGCAGCATGAAGTGCACCTTGGTTCTGCAGGAACCTGTGACATACGTTAGACTGTTCTGAAATCCCAGTTTTCATCTGAAGCTGTGACTGCAATATAACAGATAGCCAACCTGCTTATCTGGATAAATCTGACACCGCATGGGAGAGACACAATCATCACTGAAAATACTGGGTTCTTGAAAACGTATGTTTAAAGCACAGTTTAGCTTTACAAGTTGTTTTCTGCATAAAGTGTCATCAAATATCCTGGTCATGGTTTAGACAGTATTTATCTTACATTTCTCTGAATAAAAGGACTACTTGCTCTTCCTCTATTCTCCGATAACTTTTAATATTCTGTGCCTCACTCTTAACAGTAGACAAAAAGAATATTAGTGTAAATTATCTATAAATTTACTTGGTAAAACCTGAGAACATCCACCAGAAAGGACTTACACCACTCTCTAGGGCAGGGAGCGTTTCACATTTTTGCATATTTAAGAAAATGTTAGAGGATTGTTTCTTAAGTCAATAGTCTTGGTTCACAATAAGGGGCCACAAAGCAGGATATAGATGGACAAAGCACTGCTGAGAATAAAAAAGATTCTTTCACTTACCAGACTCATCTCCTTATTTGTTCGCCCCTCCCTTTCTTTTCCCCATTCACAGATAGAATAGTTGCAAAATTGCTACTCAATAACCCCCTCACTACAGAAATCCCAAAGGTGGTCTCCAAACCTATCATTTTTTCATCAAACCCTTGTGGTGTACGTGAGGGTTCTGTGCGTATACCAGTTGTCCAGTGCAAACTAAAAAACCAGTGACAGTTGGATGTCCTCCCTAAAATGCTTTATTTTACACATTTACTCCACATATTCCTATTTACTTAAGAAAACCTGGTTTAAATGATACTCTGGTGGAACAAATGAAGACCACTAGAACTTCCAGAAGTAAAACTGCTTGGGCTTTATAACTGCTTCCCAATACTATCAAAGCTTACACAAAAACTGGCATTTCTAGTTCAGACTGGTTTTTTTAAGTTTCAAAGCCTTTCAGATAGTCTCTATACACTGAAGATTGCCTTTTTCAAACGCCACATCAGAAATGGAACAAAAAGACTATTATATCTCATCTCTCGACTATATTAAGCCCTTCTTTGAAGCATCACTCTGTAACAAAACTTGCTAGCTATGCTAAATAAATCAACAGCTATTAAGGCTTTCAAGTTATTAGCTTATTACAGTAGCTACTTTCTAATTCTTATGCTCTGCTTCAACTCCTAAAAAGGCCCATTGTGTTGTAGCACTGCAACCCAAAGCTGCTGGGAAATGGGAGGACAGCTTTATTGTTCAACAGCTCCTGGCTCCCTCGGGGTTTGACTTCTTTTTCCTTTCCTTTTTTCCTTCCCCTCACTAGGCTAAAGGCACATGCAATCTGTGCTTCAGGAGAGCTAAGCAAATCATTAGGTTAAAGTACTTGAGGCTGACAGAAAGTGAAAATGATTCTCATTATCTGCTAAAGGATCCAGTTGGGTGAACCTGCACAGGTGGGTGTTTCAGTGGGAGCTGGAGGGGAAAAGTGCTCCATCATAGGATGAAACTGTGCAGTTAATTATCTCGAACTGAAGCAATTGTTATTTAACAAGGAAATTATAATTTGTCACAATAAACTGGAGAATGGCAGTTAGCTAAGCCAGCTTAGCTTTTATTTTTAAGTTTCTTTAAAGAAGTTAACTAATCTGCTTAAAAATGGGGAAGAGCATCATTATTGGACACCAATGGTTCATCAAAGCACTTGAATGCATTCTTAGATCCCTTCTGAAGTCAAGGGTTTTGTGCATTTATTTAAAATTAAGAACGTGTGTAACTGCTTTGCTCAATCACAGCCAAAACTGCTGCAGCCCTCACAAAAACTCATTTGGTCAACAAGTATAAAAAAAAGACAATTTTGCTTCAATGAAGCAACATTTTATGCAAACCAATGTCATAAAGTAAGATGCACACTTTGAAATGTGTATGCAAAGTACCTTACAAGCAACAGATGCAGGCGACTTCACAAAAAATATTTCTGTAAAAAACCAAGGTTGGTACCACAGAGGCAGACGTGTTGTTCTGCCATTGGTAGTGCACAGACCTATTTTTGAAGGTCTGGCATCTGCCTACGATCTGCACAGGAAAAGTGACGCAGAGGATCACTCCTGAACTGATACACTAAGAAAGAACAATGTGTGGTTTACAAGCACAGTTCTCTAACTAGGAAATGGGAAAAGAGGTTTTTTCCTTAGTGTGATGTGTTGCTGTGAATCATAATGCAAATTAAATTA
>WEKW01031780.1:9255-27678 GCA_013389905.1 Sula dactylatra | reverse complement strand
TGGAAGTGACTGACATTAGATATTGGTAGACAGTCTCTCTCTCACACGCACACATGTGCACACACACAGAGTCTTCTATTAAATACAAGAGGACCACTGCAACATGCGCTGAGAAGATGATACTCCCCAGCACATACCTTGCAATAGAGCGACAAAAAGAGATTTCTTCCTGAAAGCTGAAAGCCAACTTTTTTTTTTTCAAAAGTTGTGTAACTAAAGAAAATTGGCTGACTGTATGTCTTTTTTGCCGATGAGTTGGACCTTTTGCATATGTGTTAATTCTCAACCACAGAGGTAAACAACAGAGAAAAGTAAAAGCACTTTTTGGGGAAAATCACATATGTAGCTAACTAACACAGAACACTATAAGCATACCTAATGTTTCTAATGCAGACGTTTCTTCTCCAAGTTATATATCTCCAGGGATAATAGTAAAGAGGCAATAAATTAAAAAAATCTAATGCAAACCAGTAATTATAACATATAGAATGATCTTAGGTACAATTTTATTTTTTTTTCTTAATCTTTAAAATAATAGCAAGCTGTACTTCAGAGGAACATTCGCAACATTTAGAAAAACACTTTTCATTAAGACTTCTGCAAAAGGCAAGGGAATGCAATGCACACGCCACCTGAAGACAAAAGTCTTGCTCTACCCAAGAGAAATGAGCTTCTGCCCTGTGAAGGAGACCCACCAGGGAAGGGGGGCACAGAAAGAGAGGAATTAGTTTCGATGCTATAACTGTGAATCTATAGAGCCATATCATGAACTTTTATGCCATGTAACAAGAGTTGCATCCACTGGGAAGTCGAGACTTTAACTGAATGAGCAATAGGGGTAGCACGATTTACTACAGCTAGGAGCGTTTGGATGCGGAGTTAGCATTGTACAATGCCAGAAGATGGCGATATTGCTTACTGACTAAGAAAGCACTAATTAAAATTCATTCAAATTAATACACTTTTAAACAATTTCATGCACTAAGGGCTCACTAGATAATTTTACAGTGATTGTGGTATGACTTTTAAGAAAAAACTCCAGGTTTACAAGAGCATAAATAGAGGTATAAAATTACATTATTTTGCAAGTTGGCTAACGTACAGATACAAATAACTCATTAGAGCTGCGTATAGGAAATCAAATTCATTAGGTGATTACAACATGAAAAGTGCAGTAAGTTTTTTTTTTTGCTTTAAAAAAAAAGGCTCCATGAATTTAAATTCCATCCATTTTAATATTCTGTACATTACTCTAACTGCAACTTAAAACTACTTGGAAATAAGTAAGTATGAGAAAATGTATAGCTATTAGATCCCAAATATAAAGTACTCCTCTCTTTAAATCCATCATAAGAATCACAGCAAAACCAACAGGAAACAGAAAACTCGTCCAAAAGCTGATGTGAGCTACTGGTACTGAAACTGTTTTTTAAAAGACCTGTAAAAAATACCCATTTAGTTAGTGTTGTTTGAAACGTAGAAAAAAAAAGAGGGATCAGCACAGATAATTTTCTTACCTCTTTTTGACAATCAATATGACAACAAGGAGAAGCAGGATGAATACCAGAATTCCAGCACTTATTCCTGCTATTTTCACCACTCGGTCTGTTTGTTTAGCTGGATCCGGAATCACCTCAGGTTCTTCTGTTGCTGCTGCTAACGAATCAAAAAAGAAATTGCTTAAATGTGTAAGCACTAGACACATGAAAATCATCATTAGTGATAATTTCCAAATATGTGTGTTAATACAGTAGCCAAAAATACAGATACACGCATCGTGTTTATACACCCCCACATAGGTATATAGATACACTTAGATACACTACAAGTTTCAATCTATACGCCATACACGTCTGCAACACCAAGTACATGACTATATATGTAGGTGTATACAGGTAACATGTAATTTCATGTGTACAGAAGTGCATATGTATCTGGATTTTCAAACAAGTTACTGCATTACAAAGAAGTAGTATGTTTTTTAAAGAGACTATCAACTAAATCACCATTACTTCCTTTGCTGTTATTTTTTCAGATATTAAATATGGAATATTTAACACGAACTAGTGAGATTACATAACTCACACACAGTAATTTAAACTCTCTTTTCCAAGCCACAGCTGATACCCTAAACTCTAGTCCTTCTTTCCTTCCCCCAATTTCAGTCCACCTTTGTATATTAATTCACTTTACAGCATCTGGCCTGGGATCTGCATTTTACTGGGAATTTTGATTATCTAAATAAGGCCATCCACATAGCCAAGCCTAAACTCAGCAGTAGTTTTATTTCTGTTTATAGGCCCTGAAAAAAAAAAATCGCTGTTCTGTACAGAGATGAAACCACTCTGCAACACAGCTGAGTGGGCTGAGGCCAGAGGTTACAGCAGAGAGGAAAACAGAGGTATACATGAAGGCGCACAGCCATTCGGTCTGCACCTCTCTGCATGACAGCCAGGCATACAAAGGATCAGGAACATGGGGTTTTTCAGCCTGGCAAAAATATAAAAAAAAATAAATAGGTTTCAGCCAGGGGTAAAATCCCATGAGGTGTCTACTCGTAAAACTGGAAATGGCTCTTTACTTCTCTAGTTCTTACTTTTTAAGTCTGTGGCTTAGCACTTTGCCTTTCCCCTGCTCACAGGCATGGATGGGTACGCGTGCTTGCTTTCTCTCTCTGACCCGTCGTCTCTCACTCTCCAGCCAGCATGCAGCAGATGCCACTTAACCTCTCCTCCCTCACAGCAGCTGCATATGGAGTAGTTACAAGCTGTTGGTATCATCACGCCTATATCATTACACAGAAAATGTACTTTACTCTGGGACTAGGATGCTTCTCAACAGACCACCAAAACAAGCAGAATGGAAAATGAGGTGAAGCCAGAGAAAGACTACTGCTCCCCTGAAAATCTGCTCCATAGGCCTTTCAGCAAGCCAGTGGAGTCAGTACCAGGGATAATTGGTATCTAATAGCTTCTGGCTTTAACCATGTTACTCAGAGTGTTTCTATTCAGGTACCATGTGCAGGAACCCATATTATCTTTTGAGGGAAGGATTATGCTGTTGTTTAAAATCACTCTTTATTGCTTGTTTCTGTAAGCTCCATCTCAGCAGTATCTGAACCACTTACTAACAACTTACACTCAGAACAACCTTCTGAGTTAGGAACACGCTCTCTTCTGGACACCCATGCGAGAGTTAGACAGACAGTGAGAGATCTGGCAGTGCTTTAGTCATAAAACTTCATCATCATAATCATCTTTCTCCCCTACAGCTTGAACTCTATCTGCTGAGAAATACTAAATGCTTCCTCCTTTGTGTAAATACATGCCTGCATGCACACTTGCACACATAACCTGCGTGGACACAATACTATATATTTTGTTTGTATTATGTGTGTTGTTCAGGTGCCTCAGGGTAAAAGTCAGGATCAGGTAAGTGCTATGTGTATGTGTAGCTGCATACACACAACACATACTCACACAGGCTAGAATTAATGCCGGATACACATATGATGCTGCCTAACAGAAGAAATGAGGGGGACGACTTTTGAGGTGCAACAGTAAGAAAAAGGTGTTTGAGATTTTCAATGCTTAAAATGAATCAAGTCCCAGCCTACTGTTAGCTAGCCTGGATATGACAAACACAAATGAACAGTTGATAAGCAGTAAAGCCAAAAGGCCAATCAGTAGAGCCAAAAGGCCAATCAAAGCTAAAATATAAATGGCTTTATATGCCAACAGGAAAAAACCCTCATGTTTGCTCTATGGGGTACTGAGAGCAAGGATGTGGAAAGGGTAGAGAGGGGAGCATGTAGGATTGGGATAGTCACTGTGTCTGGAATCACTATGAGTACAACGTAAGCACAGCTGGGTAGCTGTGACCTAGCAAAGGTAAGAACTACTCAAGCTGCAAAATAACTAAGGCTTGAGCATGAGATTTAGTTGTTTGGATAGAGATTTAAGGCCAGGTCTTTGAGAGATTTCAAAATATGAATCACAAGGATTGGATGTGACCTGAAGACGCACTTCAAAAGTTGAAGGCTCAAAAATACATCCACAAGCACAGGCTTTGAGCCTTGATCAGGACAGTGATATTTTCACAGGAGTATTAGTGAGAGATGAGAGAATAAAGAATGAGAGACCTGTCTCACACTTCCCTGGAGAAAGATAGGACCCTTATTGTGTCATAGAGCAAGTTGAAATATAGGTGCTTCTCACAGTCATGTTTAAAATTATTGCTTGGCCACTCACGATGTTAATTCATTCAGAAAAGTTATTTTAGAGAAATAGCTATACACTTCTCAGAAAATCTGAAGGAAAGGTTACTGAGAGAGTTTACATGTTCACCTAACCTAGGTGCTGGTATTTTATTATATATTCTGTAAGAAATGATTGAGTTTGGATCGTCAGTAACTGTTTGAAATGCAGCTCTCTGTCCAAGTTTTTAGAACAACACTGGAAAGCCAGGAGGATATCAACTGCTTGTCCATTTATTCTGGTTTCCTTACACTAAGGGGTTTGAAGTAAGAGACAGTAACTCATTCCATGAACTTTAATGCTGCTAATGAGATAAAGCTGGTGCCCACTAGAAATGTACCCCAGAGTCCTAAATTAGTGGAGAAAAATTATTCTGAATAGTCATAGACTAAGCAAGCGTATAGCCAGTGCTTGAGCCTCCTATACCCAAAATGCTAAAATCTATGGGCAAAACACTACCTCTCTCCCCAGTATCAACAGGAAAATTACTTTTGACTTAAATGAAGCCAGGATTATTATAGGTACATTACCAGCAACAGATAATATATGCATTCTCTAGACTAAACGTTACATTTGGGGACTATGTGAAAGCAATTATATATATAAATCACACTGTAATCTATTATTTATATGTATGTACATTGTATGCAATAAAGTATATTATTTTGAGGAAGCCATTCATTGCAGCATAGAATCATTTAATGAAACTTATGAATTTAAAAGTTTTTCATATTACTTGTGTTTTAAATTTGATAGTTCAAAGTGTATTTGATAGTTCAAAGTAGCATGTGTGAGCTTACACATACACAACCGAAGGACAAAAACACAGAAACCATATGCCTATGTGTTAGACTTACACATATAAGTCAGTGTCTCCTGGTTGCTGATTGCACAAGGACTACAGCAGCAAGAGAAATTCTGCTTGCTCTGAGAATTTGCTTTCTCTAACCTCTGGACTACAAGAATGTCAGAATTTTTCTTTCTCTGAAGTGGCTCTTCTATAGGCTAAACTGCTGGTTTTACCAAACAAAACAACTCAACTAACCAGGGCTTCACCAAGGGCAAATCTTGCCTAACTAACCTTGTGGCCTTCTATGATGGAGTGACTACATCAGTGGGCAAGGAAAGAGCTATGGATGTCATCTATCTGGACTTCTGTAAGCCTTTGACAGTCCCCCACAACATCATTCTCTCTAAATTGGAGAGATACAGTAGTTAAATATTGAATTATTTTGATAATTGGAGTTAACAACAAGGTAAAAATGGTCTAAAATTTTTTGTTACAAAAACACCTGCTTTACTAATTCCTAACATTCCTTTCTAGTAATCTAGTCCTGCAATCCTTTCTTATCTCTTGGATGGCAGACTGTATTAAAAGTTAATTTATCCATTTCAGAAAGAACCTTGTGCAGTAACAGAATGATGATCATAGAAAAATGGACTTTCTATTGGTAATTAATTCCTTCAGACAGCCTTACGCTAACAGACCTTCAATTAAGAGATAAAGTTTACAATATCCTTACATATTACTATATTTTTCACAATTTGACCTTGTAAATCTAAGAAAAGATAATCCTACAGTTTTCAAACAATGCAAAGTCATCTTTCATAAGATTTGCAAGAAGTGTTTCTATCTGAAACAGAGAGTTAGCTACATATTTTTCCCCCCTGCAAGAACAGCTGCCTACACAGAAGATTTATGGGCTAGACTGGGAGAAGAACACTGGATTTAGCAACTTATCCACTCACTTTTCTTCTGAACTAACGAACAGTAACAGCAATCATATTCCACAGTCCCATTCACAAAGTTCATAAAATAACTCGATCCAGTGATTCTGGCTCTGCACATTGCTAGCAATAGTCACTATATAAGAAGTAGTTTTCCTTGTTTTCACAGACACTTAAGGACAATATTCAATCGGTTGACTTCTGTGATCAATAGCATGAAGTTCAACTGTGAACACCACTAAATTAGACTAGGATTCCTAACGCTCTCAGGGACAGTAAAATTCTAAGCAGTTGGTGAGGTAATGTCCATCTTATTCTCACCATTTCCTGATGCACTTAATTCCTCTACATTTTTTTATCTTGATTTTAATCAAATACACCTAAAAATCCAACACCCACTTCTGAAATTGAGTGTATCCATAATATTCATACTTAATTCTTGAAGTACACCGTGGCATAAGGAATCCAGTCACAGCACATATTGCTTTCCTGTCTTCTTCTTCCTTCTGTGGCTCAGAATTTACACACAGCCTTGCAAAATTGTCAGAGAATTTATGAGACTCAGCATAAAATCTATTCACCTATACCTTCCAAAGGAGACGGTGTTGGAATCAAGATAATGATATTCTACTCGCTCATCCAAACAAAATTATTCAAGCAGAAAATTCTGGTAGGATTTTGCACGGCTGCTTGTATGGTATCACTCAGAGAACAAGCCAGCCTTCTAAAAGACAGCTTTTAAATCAGAGGTTTTGAACAAGATTTTATATGTAACCTTCTCACCATACTATTTGACTCTCTTAACATTCACAGCATTTTATGCTGGGTTTCCTTTGTGTGAGCGAGGGAAGAAACTCCGCTTTATGCATGATTAAAGCTGCTATTTTATTACACTGCATTTTCTTTGAATGTTAATTTCTGTTTGTGGCAGATCTTTGAATTCTCACAAACTGGTGTTATGCCTGCATAGCTTGATATTCAAAACAGCTCTGCTCGAGATAATCTGTTCTGTACCTTTGTTATGTGGCATTCAAAAACTTTTAATTAAAACCAGGAATGACGTCTGAATGAGTTCAACAAGGTAACATCAGGATAACATCAAATGAAACCGGAGTTCCAGCCAGCTCTGGCGATATGTCAGTCTACCACCTGAGAAAAGGGCTCTTTGAGAAATGAAGCGAGATTCTCTGATGAGTATTTTGTTTCAGATTGCTCTGCCCTGTGTTTTAATCATCTGCCCAGAAAGACCATTCTGTCTTCATCAGTTTTGTTTTGTTACTGCTTTGCTAGAATGATAATCATTGTGCAATTAAGGAAATTTTTAGAAGTCTGAAAGTTAATTAATAAATTCAAGCTCAGAGAGAGAAGATTCATAATCCCTTTTAGCTTAATTATGTTAAAAAAAAACCTCTCCAATGATTCTATTTGATGAAAAGACTTGAATGTACTTTTGCAGGGATGGGGGAGTTGGGATGTGCAACTTGTTCCAGCAAACTATACACACGATTCATGAGGTCTTACAGATTTCTTCATGGGAGTCAGTTTGGTACACCATTGGCCTCTCGTTAAGATTTTTCTTTTTCAGGTTGAAAGGTGGAGATACATTCACTGGGAAAGGAATCCCCACAATCCTCCCTTCTCTACACCTTCCAAAGAGCTTGCTTTTTGGAGTACAACTTCTGGGAGATGAAGGCATGCCAGAAATTCACTGGAGTTTGGGTACATCTAAGCTATTGCTTCCAGGACTCTAAATTACAGCTCTGTAGGGTAGCATTATTAAAAATAAAAATTGTATTTGATTACGAACTGAAAATGTGATTCCCTGAGCTGTGCTTTGAAGTGTCAGATTCATCCCTGTCACCATGGAAACCAGGGTCCACAGCTGCCCCAAGGGGAGGCACTTAACAGGCTATGCTGGTGAAAAGGGGGATGCTTGGCACCACCAGCCTCTTCTCCGCACCCATTCTGAAAGATGAGGGTAGTGAGGTGATGCTTAGATAAAATCTGCTGCCTCACTCTGTGTTGCAACATACTGTGCCCATCTTTGTCCTTGCATGTGTCCCTTGCCAGGGGAAAGGGGGAGGTGTTACAGAAGCTACCAGCTACGCCTGACAGAGGGGGTCCTCAAGGCCCTAAAGCTTTGTGTTATTATAAATTAAGCCCTCGTACAAAAAAATTTAGATACCACTGTTCTCCACATGAAAGGTCACTGCTGCAGAAACGGATAGAGACTGTTTCACAGGCCCCTACGGCTCCTTCTGAAAGAGCTTTTTGATCCTTCTCAAAGGATGGCTTACGTGCAAAAATGAAATAAATATAGCCTCAGGCTAACCTCTAGTCAGATTTGGGATTGTATAAGATCACAGAAGCATAGAATGTCCCGAGTTGGAAGGGACCTACAAGGATCATCGAGTCCAACTCCTGTCCCTGCACAGGACAACCCCAAATTCACACCATGTCTCTGAGGGTGTTGCCCAAATGCTTCTGGAATATTGTCAGGCTTGGTGCCGTGACTGCCTCCCTGGGGAGCCTGTTCCAGTGCCCTACCACCCTCTGGGTGAAGAACCTTTTCCTAACATCCAACCTAACCCTCCCCTGGCACATCTTCCCGCCATTCCCTCGGGTCCTATCGTTGGTCGCCAGAGAGAAGAGATCAGCGCCTGCCCCTCCTCCTCCCCTTGTGAGGAAGCTGCAGACCGCGATGAGCTCTGCCCTCAGCTTCCTCTTCTCCAGCCTGAACAAACCAAGTCACTTCAGCCGCTCCTCATGGCTTCCCCGCTAAACCCTTCACCTACTTCGTGGCCCTCCTCTGGACACTCTCTAGTAGTTTTGTATCCTTAATGTACTGTGATGCCCAAAACCGCACACAGCACTCAAGCTGAGGGCACACCAGTGCAGAGTAGAGCAGGACCATCACCTCCCTCGACCAGCTGCAATGCAGTGCTTGATGCACCCCAGGACACGGTTGGCCCTCTTGGCTGCCAGGGCACACTGTTGGCTCGTGTTCAACTTGCCGTCGACCAGAACCCCCAGGTCCCTCTCTGCAGAGCTGCTCTCCAGCCTCTCGTTCCCCAGTCCGTATGTACACCCAGAGTTGCCGTGCCCCAGGTGCAAAATGCAGCACTTGCCCTTGCTAAACTTTATATGGTTGGCGATTGCCCAGCTCCCTAATTTGTCTAGAACTCTCTGCAGGGCCTCTCTGCCCTTGAGAGTGTCAACAGCTCCTCCCAGTTTTGTGTCATCAGCCAACTTAATTAGTATCCTTCAAGTCCTGCATCCAACTCATTTATGAAGACATTAAAGAGTACCGGCCCTAAGATGGATCCCTGCGGAACCCCACTGGTGACTGGTTGCCAGCTCAATGTAACCCCATTTACTATAACCCTTTGAGCCCGACCCATCAGCCAGTTGCTCACCCATTGCATTATGTGTTTATCCAGCTGTACGCTGGACATTTTGTCCAGGAGAATACTGTGAGAGACAGTATCAAAAGCTTTACTGAAATCCAAAACAATTTTATTGACTGACTTCCCTTGGTCAGATAGGTGGGTAACCTTGTCATAGAAAGAAATTGTTTGTTAAGCAGGACTTTCCCCTGTGAACATATGCTGGCTGGGACTGATGACTGTGTTGTCTTCTGGGTGTTTTTCAATAACTGCAGAATAATCTTCTCCATAATTTTGTCAGGCACAGAAGGGAGACTGGCAGGCCTGTAGTTACCAGGGTCACCCCTGTTGCCCTTCTTGAAGACTGGGACAACGTTTGCCAGATTCCAGACAACAGGGACCTCTCCAGATTCCCAAGAGCATTGAAAAATCATTGAGAGAGATCTTGCTATGACATCAGCCAGCTCTTTAAGTACCCTCGGATGAATCCCAGCAGGCCCCATCGATTTATAGGGATCCACTGGAGCAGCAAGTCCTGCACAAGTTCAGGGTTGATTGGGAGTTTATCATTCCCACAGTCATGGTTCTCTAGCCCAGGGCTCTGGGGGTCCCTGAGCCCATCAACAGTGTTAAAGACCGAGGCGAAGAAAGCAGTAAATGTCTCTGCTTTGTCTATGTCCCTGTTTGTGAGGTGACTGTGCTCATCAAGTAATGGGCCAATGTTACTTCTGGCCTGCCTTTTGCCATTAACATATTTGAAAAAGCCCTTTTTTATTGTCCTTCACAGTACTGGCCAGCTTCAACTCCAATTGAGCTTTGGCCGCGTGAATTTCCTCCCTACAGTGGCAAACAGCATCTCTGTAGTCCTCCCATGGCGTCTGACCTTGCTTCCACTGGCCATATACTTCCTTTTTCGCTTTATTTCTAGAAGGAGACCCCTGCTCGGCCAAGCCAGCTTTCTGCCTTGCCTGCTTGAACTCCTACATTTTGGAATTGCCTGCTTCTGTGCTCTTAGGAGGTGGTACTTAAAAAGTGACCAGCACTGATAGACCCAAGCACCTTCAAAAGCTTTTTCCGCCAGATGCTATAGAAGTTAAGCACAGAAAGTCCCACAGACAGCTCTGCATACAAATATAGTGCCAGGTAAACAGATGACTACCTGCTTACACATCCTGCTTCCAGATGATGCAGAAAAATATCCTGAGCTTATGTTATGGGATGTTTTTAAAATGATGAACGTGCAGCTTGTAAATATTTATATGCATTTTAATTAAGTAAACAAACTAGCACAGCATATGTTGCCATACAATAATGAGAATGCTACCTGGAAATTCTAATATATTATATATATTTGTGTACAAAAGACAGGTTCCTGATTGTTACTGTTAAGCCCTCACAAGTGTAGATATATATTGTTTTGATAAGTCATATATAATAAAAAAATCAACCCCATCTTTACTGCTCTCCAGAACTTTCAGATCAGTCCACTGACTGGTACTACTTTGGTAGGATACTACGAGGAAAACAGAATCAGGTGAACCAAGTGTCTGCTGCTACTAGGGACTGAAACAAAAATTAATGAGGACTTACTCTTGCAATGTTCCACTGAGAAGCAATTTAAATTCACAATGACTATTCTGAAAACAGTAATGTCCATGAATTTATAACCAATTATGAAAGAGTTGACCTTAAAAGATTCAGAAGTATCAAATGAAGAAAGTGCTGAATCCATTTGCCTCACTAACTGTGAAACCTTGGACACATGCAGATGAACAGAGCCAAAGCAGGAACAATGCTGAGGAGACAATGTTCCAGCAACACTCTGCTCTGCTGTTCCACAGGTCACCTTGAAAGAGCAGATTAGTGCCTTCAATGCATTTCTACTACATCTGCCACTGAGATGTACTACTTGCACCTGTACTTTGTAGGCACTTTACTATCTTTCAAAATACTGCAAGGATAGGATTCAGTTATAGGGAAAGATGATGTTCAGTGCATCTTATAATCTACAGGTTGTACAGCTTTTGATTTGCAAGTTATTATCCTCATGCAAGAGACAGCTGTTTATGTAGAGATAACTAAACTAGCTTTAAGCAAGCTGGCTTAGTGACACAACCATGTCCCCAGGACACAAAAAGCTCTGGGTGAATGTAGACGGTAACTGTGACAAGGTATTTTAGACAGGGGTGTAAGCTGAAGTTACATTGTCAGCTTCTAGTTCAGTCACTTTAATTGCGACAGGACACAAGATAAATATCTGGACTAAGGCTTTTGAGATGGCACCTTTCAAAGCAAACTGCAAACTCCAAGGGCAGAGGAACGGGGCCCTTTCCTGTGTTGTAGCAACACTGCCCAAGAGAGGGGAGGCTCCTCCGGGTTGCAGCACATCACTAAGTCCAGGCAGAGCTGTGCTTGCCTCTGGAACCATCAACTCCAAAACATACAGAACAAATGATGCTGTAGGGGTTACACAATGGAAATATATCCCATGGACAAATTAGAGTCTATTCATTAGTCTGTTGGACAACTAAAAATCCATGAGACCACTTTTTTTCCTCCCCTCCCCTCCCCTTCCAGCCTGCCTTACCTTCAAACCAAATGAGAATACATCTTCAAAAGCAATCAGAATACCATATTTTGGGGTTTTGGTACTGGTTTTTTTCTGATCTTTGAAGTTCCCTCTCAGGTCATTATTTCAAAATTGTCACCAGCTGTGCAAAGGCTAGAGCCTTACTGTGAAAAATTCCTATTCTGTGCCAGAACTCAGGTTTTAGAAAGCTACAGGATCTCCTAATATACAAATTGTGGACAATACTACATGCTTGTTTCAAAATACCAGGTCTCACTCCATAACAGCTGCATGTTTGAAATGTTAGAGAAATTAAGAGAAATACTAACACAATTTTCTTTTATTTTGAAATCTGGATAATTTTATGTGTCTTGGAAAAAATAGTTTTTAGAATGAGACTTTCTTGAGTCACTTGGCGCCATTCTTTCAGCAGCCAATATGGAAGTAGAGGTCTAAAGACTCACACACTTTTTTTCACTGCATGAGTATTAAGAGACCTTGAAAAGGATACATAAAAAAAAATTGTAGAAATACATTACATGGATGCTGTAAAGTGTCGGACTAACACAATGAAATTTAAACCACTATTTCTCCTTGATTTTCTGGAAAGGGGTATTGGTTGAGAATGGCCCCCTAACAGTCTGATCCACCTGATGACAACCATTTAGCAATGACTTGTTGGATGGACTGTTACCATTTCTTGAGGTCATTGTGATTACTTTCTGTGTACAATGGGTCAGTTGTTAGATCTGTTGTAATTTTTTTCCTAAGAACATATAAAGGCAGCCCGCCTTTTGGTAATGAGGTCATTTATTAACTTTTTTTTTTTTTTGGTTAAAAAAAAAGTGTTAGCATTGGGACACATTACAAATTAAAAAACTTCCAAGTTCTGACTAAACAGCCTGCTTTCAAAATGATGTGTTTTTAAAAATAAATTCTCACTTGATATTAGTTATAAAATTTCAACTATGCAAAACACTGCATTAATAAATTACCTGGTTTTGACAATGGCTCCTATATGGCTTGTTAGCTCAGAATTAAACTGAAAAGAAAATTACTATAAAAGCAATGTTTGGTAACAAATATACAAACACCTCATCTTTATGTGCCTTTCCACCAGGTAACATTAAAGAAGTTTAGTAGAGAAAGTACATTATAATGATCGTTACCATTTATAGATGCACACAACATGGTTTATGGGGAAAAATATTACTCTCAAATGTCTGAAGTTCCGTTTTGCTATATTTATTGAAAATAACACTCTGTGAATAACTTCTGCTAATTTAAGCAACTATAAAATTGTAAGTGAGAATTTACTGGTAGTGTAGGAGTTGCAGAGTTATTGCATATCTGTGCAATTACGCTTAAGGAAGCAAGGACAGCTTAGCTCTCCTCCACCACAAAACTGCAAACTCTCAACCCAAACTATACTCACTCTAGCTCAAAACACAGAAATTCCCAAGATGAAAAATTATCTTAGATCAAACACAATGCTAATAACATTGAGGGTGGAATCAAAAGACAAAGGGGAATGAGGAGGAACAGAAATAGTGTTTCCTTCATCCTTTCAAAAAACCAAACCCACACAGATTAAAGTTTATACAGCGCAAAAACTAGTCTTTAATAGCACCCATTGGTTATTATTTGCCATTCAGAATGGCAAAAGGTGAGAAAATACACAAAACCCCCTCCAAGAAAACAAATGGTTAATTCTTCCTTTGGAGTTAGGTCCCAGTTTTTCCAAACCCACAGAGATTAAAGTTTATACAGTGCTAAAACTAGCATTTAATAGAACCCATCAGTTCTATGAGAACAGAGAGCAGAGAACTTTCCTTCTTTTTAAAATCTTGCCATCTGAAGAGCATCGACTCTCAGAAAGTTATATTGGTCAAAACTCTTGAGGTTCTCCTGAACACCTTAGCACTAATAGGTATCCAAGCAGCTGGAGGTCTGGGAGCATGAGGGAAAGCCAAATACCCTCTTCCAAATGAACTGGGTATCACCCAGCTGCACATCACAGCGGGCTGCAAGTACTGCTTAGCCATTACTCTAATTATGCAGTTGCTCCCAAATCTGCTTATCCAAATATAACTGAAAGGTTTTATGGCAGCACTTCAAGCTAGGCCACCTGATTCTGCACTGAAACATCAAAGTAGTGGTGCTTATCCACGCTAGTCTACCAGCTGCAACGTGAAGGCAACAGCCTTTACCTGACTGAAAGCTTTGACGTCCTCTGCTACACCAGCCATTTGCAAAAAAAACATGTTACCTAAGCCTTAAACCCTGTGTAAAAAGTCACAAGCCTGTTTATATGCTTGTTTACTGCATTTGACATCTAGAAACGCAGCCGTAATGGCAGTGCAACAACAGGCAGCTAATGCAATGACAACTGTATGAAAAAAGCCCACATTGATGTTCACAGCTCTGGGTTGATTGCCATTGACGAGCGAGTTCAGATCAGGACCTGTAGCGACATTAAAAGCCTTTCGTATTCTGTCATTGCCTCTCTTTCCACATATCCCTGTATTACTAATATTGCAAATAAACTTTCAACCAGGAGGAAGAGGTGGCAGTCCTGCAGACTACAGGACCAAACACGCCTGCAAGAAAGATGACTGTTAATGTGTATTGCCACTTTCTGAACCTTTGGCTTTACTTTTTCACATTTTTTCTTTTCTTTACTTTTTCCACTCAAGAGACTTTTTGTTATTTCTGTTATTCAAGTAAATACACAAAACTGCGATGGAGAAACCAGATGTAATAAAGAGCCTCCATGATTAAAGTTAGATGAACTTTTCATACCTGGTATTACACTGGTTCATAAAAAGTAAAGATGAATCAGTTTTTAATTGCACAAAGCTTACTCTGACAGAAGACAGCCAGGCTATATGGAAAGTAACACTGGGTAGTGCAGTGTGCAGAACTAAAAGCTATCAGTGTGAAGGTGGATTTGTGGCCTCCTTGGCTGCATGTTTTCTGGGTAGTGGAGCATTTAGTTGTTTTTATCCAGACGATGAAATTAGTTGTTCTGTATTGGATATGCCTTGGGCTGTTGCTTTCCTAGCTAGATTTTCCAGGAAAATACAACTGTATCAAAGGAACAAAAGAATGTATCTAACAAAAGCTTCAAATGCACATGGAAGTCAAAATAAATGAAGCCAACTATAACATGCAAATATTATATTATGATTTATGTAATGCGTTGCTGGCAAAGAAGATTACTGTACTGGAATTTATGTTTTAAATCTGGTTTTAGGGTTTTCAGTCAGTTGTGATCTGATTAAAATGTGACTGATTTGGAGGAGAAAATCACCTTAAACTGAAGGAGTGCCAAGAACCCTTGCAGATAAAGTGACAAAAATATCTATACTGAGGCACTGAGTTTTGCCTAACAATGAGCAAAACCAAATATACATTTTTAAAACAGGAGCAAAAAATTTAACTGAACAATGACTGACATGAAAACAATGTGCTCTAGTTTTCAGAGACACAGGCTAAGACACACCTCTATGTACCTCATTTAAATTGTCCCTTTGGCAAAATGTGACTTGAGATTTGAAATATGCAGGCCACTCCACAGTGTGAGCTCCCATTTACAAGTGGGTATACCTGACCATCCACAGTGAAAATGGCCTTTCTTCTCTTCAAGGAAGTGAAGAATGGCTTTACTCAGTGACTGACTTGATATGACTTTAATGAATGACTCACTTCAGCTTCTTATTCCTTAAAAAACAGGCAATGTTATCTATCAGCTTAGAGACAGCTGGCCAGAATTTTCAAACCTGGGTAGAAGTCACCCTGATGTGTTCAGATGGCACCAACACAGGTGACAACTTTCAGATGGCTTGAGCACCTCTTATAAATCAGATCTACTGCCATATTTTAAGTATCCATGTTTGAAAACAAACATCCATCTGAGGAAACATATTAGCCAATCAATGCAATGACAATATCTCCAGATAAGACCTCCTCTTGCCTGACTGCTATAATAACAAGACTGTATTACATGAAAACATAGCGCAATCCTGTACGATCATGCCTGCTACTTACAGAATATCCCAGAAGTAAAATGAAACACAAAACTGTTTGCATACTTCAGGCTTTCAAGAAATGGAAAGTGAATAATAATAATGTATTTCTGAACCAAACATTAAACAACTTGGTACTACATTAAACTTCATAGAAAACCATAAAAGCATTTTTTTGATCACTAGAACACTTCAGAAGGTAACTGTTTATCTAAGTTTTTTCAGCAGGACAAAATGCTTAAAAGGAAAAGCAAGAAATAGAAATGTAATTTGATCTAAAATCACATACAACACTAACTTATTTTCACCATGCTATAAATACAGACCTTAGAAAAATCTACAGTATTAAAGGCCAACTGTCTTCGTTATCTCACTGATCATTTAGGTGCAAATACACCTGCCATTACCCCACTGAGAAAGGAGAAGGGACCTAATAACCTTTCAGTTTTGTAGACCCAGGTAGGTTTTACTCAGTGTAACTGGTAAAAAAAAAATATTCAGTTCTGTGCTCCCAAACTTGCACCAGGGCTGACATATTTCCACTCAACTACACGTGATATTCTCCGTGGAAAATAATTCCACCTTCTTTCACCTACAAGGACAAGTGCGAAGCCCTGCACTTGGGATGGTAACACCACACCACGGTACAGCCTGGGGTTAGAAAGCAGCTTTGCAGAAAATAAAGAAGGAGACAATTGATCTTGTTGCTATCTTCAGCTTCTTCATGGGTGGATGGATGTAGAGAAGACACAGCCAGACTCTGCTCTCAGAGATTCACAGCAAAAGGACTAGGGGCAACAGACATGACTTGTAATGAGGGAAATCCCAAAGTAGATAGCATGGAAAAAAAATACCACAATGAGAGTGGTAAAACATTGGGGCATGTGCCCAAAGAGGAATCTCTATCCTTGGAGACATTAAAAACTCAGCTTGACAAGCCCCTGAGCAACCTAATTTAACTTCCAATTTAGATCCAATTAAGCTGACCCTGCTCTGAGCAAGGGTTTGACCCGACGACCTCCAGAGGTCCCTCCCAACGTGAATTAATACAAAATTCCTACTTTATACATGAAGACACCAACTGACATTGTTCATCTCATTGCTCTAAGTAATCATTATTGCCTTATATTAATAAATAAATAAATGTGTGAAGCAGTATTCTTTGAAATGCAGGGAATGTACCTTTAATTTTGTATTTCTTCCAGTTTCAGTATTTCACTTAGATTCACATTTGAGGCTTTTTTCTAAGGCTGTCACAATTTCAAAAACAATCTTCTAAGATTCAATCAAAGCTGGCTCCTGGGCACTTTTTAAAGTTGACTGTAGCTTTAAGCATCTGGCCCTGAATATTTAAGAAAAAACCTCATGCTCTGGTTTGTAAAAGATTCTCAGTGGCCACTGATTCCCTAGAAAGATGAAGACTGCTTTTCAGGTCCTGCCTCTCAACGCAAAGAAGTGCAGAAAGCCAGCAGAGAAGAGACATTAGATGAGTTAGTCCTTGCTTACCAGAAAGCATCTTGATCAGCTGAAGTTTCATTAACTGGGACAGGGGATAGAAAGCATCCTTTCAAGCTGCTATTAATATGGCTACATACTGGCTAAAAGAACTTACTGCCTATAGCATGTGATTGCTTTCCTCCCTGAAATGCTCTCCTCATTTGCTTGTGGACCTCTCCCCAGAGGCCCCCCAGGGCTGGAGAAATCCTGCCGTAAGAAAGAGTGTGGAGATAAAAGAGGGGAGATTCAGAGTTTAGTGGCAGAAAGACAGCTTGTGGTTAAAGGAGCTGCCCTAGGCCTGACAGCAGAATGAAAATACACAGACATAGCAAGGGTAATCAGAAATGAAAAGAAAAAGAGTCTGGAAAGCAGATATGCAGAACAAAGGAGAAAAAAAAAAGAGAAAAGAATTGGACTATTAGGAAAACAAACAAAAAAAGAAAAAACAGCAAAAAGAAAAACAGCAAAAGAAAGAAAGCATAAAATACAAAAAAGAATAAAGGGTAACAGTTGATATAGAAAATGTTTAAGATTCTTTAGTGATAAAAACAAATTATTTTTGATGAAATCAATGATTTTTGGTTGTAAATGTCAATTTAAATTGGACTTGAATTGTATTCCCTTTCTACATGTATCTGAGCGATTCGTGCCAACGAAAACAGAAGCAAACTCAAATGAGGATCTCTGTGAGCAAAGGAATTGGTTTCTTTCTTTCCTTCTTTCAGAAGGCACAATCCCAGACCTGTAGCAAACATTACTTTATGCACTCTAGAAAGGCCATCTCCTGTGCTAGTTAGCAATGGGAACTCCAGATGCTACTACATGTGCTGCCACAACACAAAACTAGCACGTAACTCTGCATAAATTGTGTGCCTTTTCATGGGACAGAACAAGAACGTAAATTGCATTATAAATCATGTCCGAAATAAACTGTCAGATATGTGTGGAGTGATTTACAG
>WEKW01031779.1:1128-11283 GCA_013389905.1 Sula dactylatra | reverse complement strand
CAGAATGGAAAGAGAAAGCAATAAAGGAATTGGAGGAGTGGTATGCAAGGCAAGATGAAAAGCTCCAGAAAACAAAAGCAAGCAACAGGTAAGGTTTCTCCAGTCCCAGCCATGTTATGGTACTGAATGTGAAAGTAGTCAGGGAGAGAGGTTAGAATACTTCCAGTACGTCCTAAGGCACTAGTCCTTCAGATCATTGAAGTAACCTCTCCTACTAAGAAATGGGTCTCCAGTGGTAGGCTATCTTTCTAAGTTTTCTTAGAATCTAGATTAAAAGTCCCAGAATAGCAAGAGAAACCATTAAGATAACAAACCATAATTACTGAAGATTCCTTAAGACACAAAGTTTGAATGTGGCCAGAAAAAGTTTTAGTCTACCCACTTGTTTGCATGCTACTAGGTGCACAGGCCTTCAGTGACTATAATTACCTACCTTAAAACTAGCAATCTTACTTGCTATCTTTAGAGCACATGGAAGTGGCCTTCTAGTTAGTCTTTGCTACAAGTTATTTCATTAGGTATCTTAAAACCTTTGGCTGCTCCTTTTGGAATCATTTGAGAAATAAACTGACTCAGTTCTGCTACTGAAGAACTAAATGCTGACTGTGTCAATGTTGGGTTTGAATTGTCTAATTATGGGCCCTGGGGCAGAAACTAATGACATGGCTGCTGGTCTAGTAAGCTCTTACACTTTTAGAGGCTCCCAGTGGAATTTTGACTTGAAACAATGTAAAGGTAAATGTGATAGTAGTGATACCACTTAGATCTCTGCTTCTGACCTAGGGTTGCCAGTGTCATTCTGTCCAGGTAATCGTCAGGGCTGCTTTATACTTTGGGAACCCACAGACTTCAAGACTTCAAGATTAACTGTGTGTGGTTTGTTTCTGTTTTTTGGTTTTTTTTGTTTTGTTTTTTTTTTTGAAACACCGCTTTTCTTATCAAAATGGCCAGCAGGTCTGTCTTGAGTAAATAAAGTCTTAGGTAGACTGTACTTCTTACTAAAGGAAGAAAGAAGGCTTACACTTCCTACAAAATTATAGATTTGACACTTCCATTCACTGAGGTACAGTCTTTTGGTTGGGCCAAGAAAGGGAAACAGGACTGGCACTCTTCTAGTTGGTGGCTAGAGTTCGTGATACTCCCATAGCTTTGTGGGCAGTGTTTGAGCGCAGGGTGTGCACTTTGGAGCAGGGTCCATTTAACAAGTGTTGCACAGAAGTAGTGTTTGTCATTCTCATCAGTCTAAGATCTCTGTTCCTAATGGTAATTTCTGTCCACTGGAAGTAGCGTAATGCTAACACTGGGGCTCTAATCCTAAACTAGCTGGTCCCAGCTTCTAGGATGTAGCAGAGCTGTTGTGTTGCCCTCTGAGTCAACAGATTAATTGATACAGTCCATGTGGTAGCTGCTTTCCTGTTACAGTAAATCTAGGTGATACAAGGTTAATGTGCTTGTTTAAAACTGGTTTCAGCTGTGTTCCATACTTCTCATCATCCTTATCTCTTTTTTCCTGCTGCTTGCCTTCCTGTTGGACTACTTGCTACCTAGGGTGGCAGACGAAGCTTTCTACAAACAACCGTTCGCTGATGTGATTGGTTATGTGTATGTTGCTTAACTACTAATTCTGCTTGCTAGTCAACTAGGTAATGAGGAGTATCAGAAATAGTGCTGAATGTCTGAAGGTGACTTACGAATATTTCAGGGCTGTATAAGCTAATATAAGTGAATAGCCTTTACTTTTTGGACTGCCTCTGATCTGCAGTATTAAGTGCAGTTTTCCTGTAAGAATCCCATACACTGCAATGTCCAGTACTTTCAGATTAAGTCATAGTATACATACCACTGGCATTTTGGTAATGACTTCAGCAGCTTTAGATGTAGGGGTTTACAGTTGCTTCCAGTCCAGTAAACACTCCTTGGCAAGATGCTTTGCTGGGTCTGTGGGTTAGTGTCTGCAGTCTCACATGGGTGCTGTATTTAGTCCTAGTCACTTCCACAGAGAAGCACAATGTTTAATTCTGCATTCTCTGCAGTAGGCATTGGCTCCTGATCTGTGCTTATTTGCCTACATAATCAGAAAAATATTCAAGCAATGGTTGCACGTAAAGCTCTGCAAAGCCAAGGAAGGTGGAAAGGAATCACCTGCCATAAATCAGGGTAGAAGAGGTGCATGCATATAGAATTAGGATGCTATTAGAGAACAGATGAAAAGTACAAGGTGGTTTTGGAAAATCAGCATTAGCTGCTAGGAGAACATTTAGGAGCAGGAGCTCTGTGTAGACATTTTGCCAGCTTAACAGATGAGTGAGAATAATATAGCCATGACTTTCAGGCCACAATAAGCATGCTAGTTTCCGTGGGGTGGAAGGATTGCAATGTTCATTGGCTTGTTCATGTGTTTTAATTTCTTTCCTTAATTTGTAGACTTGAATTGAAAGATGGCCATGCCACAGATTCTAGGGTGACACCTTTAGAAGGTGTCTTGATGAGCCATGGTCTGGCTTTAAGTGCATTAATATTGAAGGTCCAGTGTGCAATTCATTACCTAACTGTAGGTGGATGTAAACCAAGACTTGTGAAATGATGGATTTACAGGTGGTGTTTGATTCTTCTGAAGTCTCCTGGAGTTGATTTTGATAGATTTTTTTCAATAAAACCCTTATTTTCATATATCCAATGCAAATGTGCAGTATAAGTGCTGCAGAATAAAATTGGCAGCCTGTTTCCTGAATGTAGGCTAAGCTACTAGTGCATGTTCAGCCAGCTGATCATCTGCATTAAACTCATTCTCATTTTCTATATCTGACTTAAACTTTCTCTCCTTGTTTCTTCTCTTCACCTTTAAGCACAAACATAAATCATCCTTGCTACAGCCTAGAACAGTTAAGTAAAAAAATCTTCACTGCCCCTTAAAAGTGTCATGTCACATAAAGTAGCAGTGTTGTAGTGACCCTTGTCTTCAGTGGTGTTTGTAAGCTTATCATCCCTGTGAACAGTGCTGAACCCTCATGGGAGAGTCATCTTCACTGCTTTTTCTGTACTGCTTGTTGGAGTAGATGGATTTGGTTTGATCTCTTGATGCTTACTGTTCTTGCACTCAGGCAGCTACCAGGGCCCCACAGTTCACGTAAACTAGATGCTGGAGAGGTTATCCATGCATTGAAGCAATGCTGTTGGCAGCATAGCAGTGCCAAAAGGATTCAGCTGGGAAGTCACTGGCACTAACCTGGGCATAATGTAAAAAGCCTCCTTAGAGCCTCCTTGGGGTGAGAGCAGGGGAAATGTGTTTATCCTGTGAGCTGACCTCAGACAAATCATCCCCTCTGCCAAGATATATTTATGCTTTAGTCTATAGCACCCACAAGCATGGGATTCATGACTTAAATTCCTTTTGATTCATGCTGCTTCACTACAGCACTGGGAATCATAAGCAGATAGTTTTATGATGGCCTGTAGGCCTTGGAGCTGGTTTAAATCCTCAAATGGAATGTGTTTTAAGACATGCTTGCAGGCAGTTGTAAATTTCCAGTTGGCAAGTGTCCAGTATAAGCCATCAAGTGGCAGAGGCTTAACTTGTTAAGACTTGGGCATTTCTCCATAAATAAAATGCCTACATAGGAGCACTTTACTTCCTGGCAATTTGTGTGGTGACTCCTTAGGCAAAGACTCAGTAACTATCTTTAAAACCAAACACCTGTATTCCAACATTTTACACAGCAATCCTCTGCACTGCTTGTGCATAGCATACTACTGCAACCTACTTTCATCTCCAGGGTTGGGGCAGTGGGAGCTTAAGTAGCCATAATGCCCACAAAGCAGCTGTCAGGTCACATTTCTTTATGAAACATGCTGAAAGAAACTGCATCCTGTAAGAGGGAAGGAGTGCCTTATAAGTTGGGCATTAACACAAGGTGCATTGCATTGCTTTTAGGGCTGCTGAAGAAGCCTTTGTGAATGATGCAGAAGACATTTTTCCAGGAACTGAGTGGGAACGTGTGGCTCAGCTGTGTGACTTTAATCCCAAGTCTAGTAAGCAGGCAAAAGATGTGTCCCGCATGCGTTCAGTCCTCATCTCACTCAAGCAGGCTCCGCTGGTTCGCTGAAGGAAAGCACAATGGAAACACTACAAATGCAGTATCTTAACCTTACTCAAAGAAGCTGTGTTTGCGGTAATTGGATTAATTGTTTCAATGTTTTGGTTTGGTTTTTTTTGGACCAAACCTCATGATGTATCTAGAGCTGATCACTGTTTGATTGCATGTTCTTCCTCATGTTTCTTTTCTGTGTCTGAAATGGAACAACCTTCAAAACTGTAGTCTCTGTGCTGTTGTGCACTGAGAAGTCACTTCCCACATTACTGATATTAAAGACCTGTTAAACAGCAAAATGTGTGGACTTTGGATGAATTAAGAAGCTCTTCTGCTCTGTTTCGACAGGGGATGTTTGAATTGAGTGTGAGCAAACTTTTCTCTTAATTGCTAGTGATTTCACCTTGCTGGTGACTGACGAGTCAGCAGTGCTCCTGGTCTCTGAGAGGCTCTTCTGCGGGTCTCCATAAGCTTTCTTAAAGCGCTTGAGAGCTTTAGTTTAAAAACTGCTGCCCTATCCAATTTATCACACAAGATAGAAGCTCTAGGAAACTGGAGTAGCAGGCTTGTTAAGGAGCTTATCTCACGTCTAGCGTAACTGAGGACACTGCCTTCTGCAGGTAGGCAGTTCTGTGTAGTTTTCTGCTGTCACTTCAGCTGCAGATCTTAGACTAGAAATACAATACAGGGCACTGAGTAGTTAAAGCCTTTGATATTCTGCTGCATATTCTATTCTGCCATGTATTCAATGCTGGCTTTGTATGCAAAGTCCTGTTGTAAAGAGGCTGTTGGGGTGTGTTTGAACTGTGTCCTTGTCCTCACTGACCCTTGCAGACACTTTTTCCCACCAGGGTGGTGGACTGGAGATTTGGAGAGCCAGAGAAAGGGAAGACTTGCTCTTACTGCTGCTCATCTACTGGGTTGGAGCTCGGTCTGTCAAGGTGGTTGAACTGGAAACAAACGGATCCAGAAAATCTCTGTTCTGCTGCTTCCTTGGCTCTCTAATCTCACCCAGCATTCACAGGGGCTGTATTCTAGCCTTGCTCTGGTAAGACTTACCTTAGCTGTCTATCTTGTAAGAACAGTCTGTTCAGTCTCCTACATTATTTCACCATTTTTATCAAAGATACAGTAGCTGAACTAGTGTGTAGCATAACTGCTGTAATACCTTTTGTGTACAAGCAAGAAGGTTAGTCCGGACAGTTGAAGAGGGCTGCAGATACAGATTAAAGCTTACTGAGGTTACTGACTCATGTTTGCAAGTGTATTCACAAGCTACTGATAAGTGGTGATGAAAAAGTTAGTAGTCTACAGGTCTGGAAGCTTAATTCCATGGAAGATTAAAGCAGGAAAATATTTTTCTGAACTGCACAGGGATACCAACAGGTGAGTTTAATAGGACTGAAGCACAGAGCAAGTCCATAGAATACTGATACTCAGTGCTAGCTTTAACCAATTATGCATTCACCTTTACTGAAAACTTTGTTTATTCTACTCACCCCAAAGCTCTACAAACAAAGGCTTCTAAAATGAATTGGTAATTTAATAAAGAAAACTTCACTGCATTAAACATACAATGTTTAAAATGTTAATTTGAATTTACTGGAATTTGAAAGATCAACATAGTAGAGGGGTTCCTGCAGAGTTATGGAACTGATTAATCACTACATTGTCCTATCTCATATCTGTGCTAAGGGCATGGGTTTGAGCTGCAGTCCAAGAAAATGGGCAAAGACTTTCAAATTCAAGGCCAAAGCAATGTGCTAGAAGTTAAAGCAGTGTTTTATAAGCTGGTTTGCAGGGGCTAACAATGTGTCTGCTGTTTTTTGGTGTACACCATCTAGCTGGAACACTTGACAAGTTTTGGTTACCTCATCTAGCTCTTGCACTGAGATTTAATTTTATATTCAAGTATGCTCCTCAGTCTCCCTCCTACCTCCTATATCAGTGCTGTTGCAGAATCACAGAAGGGCTGACATTGGAAGGGACCTCTGGAGGTCATCTGGTCCAATCCCCCTGCTCAAGCAGCGCTGCGTAGAGCTGGTTGCCCAGGACCATGTCTAGGTGGCTTTTGAAGATCTGCAAGGAGGGAGACTGCACCATCTCTCTGAGCAACCTGTGGCAATGCTCAGTCACCTTCACAGTGGAGAAAGTTTCCTGAGGTTCAGGAGGAACCTCCCATGTTTGTGTGTGTGCCCATTCCTTCTTGTCCTGTAACTGGGCACCACTGAAAAGAGCCTGCCTCCGTCTTCTTTGCACCTACCCTCGGGGTATTTGCACACATTGAGATCCCCCTGAGCCTTCTCTTCTCCAGGCTGAACAGTCCCAGCTCTTGCAGGTTTTCCTCATAGGAGAGGTGTTTCAGTTGCTTAATCATCTTTGTGGCCCTTTGTTGGACTCTCTCCAGCCCATGCCTCTTGTACTGGGGAGCCCAGGTCTGGATGCAGCAGTCCAGATGTGACCTCACCAGTGCTGAGTAGCGGCCTCCCCAGTGCTACTCAGACTTTCTGTGCCTGAGAATTATTTTAGATACTTAGACCATGTGACACTGAGCAAAAGAACACTCAGCTTTATTTGGGCAAGTCCGAGCCCTTGTGTGTGCTTCTGAACACTGACTTGTTTCCTTTGGAGGTCAGCATATATCACTTTTTGTGGCTTCACGTGACAATTCTGTGCTACATCTGGCCTAGTTGAGAATAGTTCTTTCTCTGTTTACTGGCCTTAACTTCCCACTGTTGCTGCTTATCTCCATAGCATATAGCTGATGCAGAAAACTGAGTCAGTCAGTGGAATCTGGAAAAAAACCTGGACACTTCCTATCCTTTCAGCACAACCCCATGTGCATGTGCACAAAGATCTCGTGCAGCATTGAGAGAGAAGCTGCAGGGTCCTGCTGAATATGTCCTGGTATAGAACTTGCTTTGTTTAGCTTACGATCAGGAGGCAGCCAGTCTGAAATGATAATGAGCATTTGTAGAAAAGTAAGGGGAATGGAGAGGTCATGCATGGGTTCATTAGAAAGCAGGGAGCCTACAAACAACTGTGCTGCACCTTCACCTGCTTAGCCTAAGGAACACGGGTAACAGTTTCAAGTAGCCATAAACCAACATGCTATGGCTTGCCTGTTTATTGCTGATGTATTTTTCTGAGCAGCTGGTAAATAGGGAAATGTATAGTTTACTGGCTTGTATTTTAGAATGGACAAGGTGGGTGTCTGTTGTTTTTGCCAAGAGGTTTATTCGAGTGGTACCTGTTCTGCGGAGGCTTGTTCCTCTGCAGAACAGTGGCGCTGCAGCAGCACACTGTGGCACTGGGTGATAATGTGCCTGGGGCTGCACCAGATCTGCAGGATCCTCAGATGTTAAAAGGTTACTGACAACCAAGGCCTTTGTGGTCCGATTTCATAGGGGATGGTCCATTTAAGTGTTTGGTGTGTTCTAGTCTGAGAAAGGAAGGGCTGCTCAACACTGTTCAACAGGGGAGTGCTTCATTAGATCTTGTATCAATAATGCAACTTTCACTGACAATTAACATTTAATCTTTTGCTTCATGTGGCTGTTGACTGGTCACAGCTGGTTACCGTGTGCGGAAATTTTACCTGGCTCCAGGCATGAGGTATAGATGATGTCAAATGTTACTAGCTTTTTAAAAAGTGCAACTTCCTTACTTATCACAGGCTTGTGGAATTAAAATTAAAAATAAAGGAACCTTTGAAAGAAAATCAGGATATTACTTAAATTTTACCTTAAATACAGTCTTCATACACTTTAATTAAGCACAAATTTGGCTCTTTATTTGCACTTAACTTCTGTGTAATGTGCTTCATGCAAAAAAAAGCTGGAAGACCTAGTATTCAGAACACACGCAGATAGAGTGACAGCGATGGTGAGAGTGGTGTGGAGATGTGTTACCTCTTTTTAGACTAATGGAAAAAAATATGTGCTTTCAAGCATGCAAAGCTTTCTTCAGCTAGCAGTAACAGCCTAACAGTAACTTGTGATTTGTTAAGGATACAACTGATACCTGTCTGAGGTCAGGAGGGTTGTGAACCCAAAAGTTTCCCTCAATTACGACAGCAGCAGAAAGAATGGGCTGTATTACTTGTGCTCTCATTGCCTTGCTCAATCTCAGAAAAGCAGTCGTTATTTGATTCTTTTTGTACCAAACTGCCGCGTACAAGCATTGCGTGGTTTGGACACCATAGCAAAAATACCTGGCTTTAGCACCTACACTTCAGCTGCCAGAGCATTAGTTCCAAACACCATTATCTGGAATGGTCCAAGGGGTGTACAGTCCAGGTGTTTTACCCTTACTAATGCCTGTAAACTCTCCACAGCATTTGAAAGGGACATAGCAATCAGATTTTACTGATGCAGATTGAATCAGAGTATAAACTGACTGCACCGTACTGTCTGTGATATGTTTCTGTGATTACAAACTTGACAGTGTCTCCATTGGAAATATGTCCTTCTGACAATTTTGATACACTTAAATGGAGGAAGGACAGTGCTTCAAGATCACCAGAAGGCTGTGGCATTTGTTAATTTTGAGTGTCTGGATGGCAGATCAAAGACTCAAAATACTGAATAACTAAACTTGCTGCTCAGGAGTCCAAAAAGAAATTACAAACCTTGATGCTGTACTGATCAGCCTGCAAAGCATCAGCAATGATCTGTAAAAAGATAGCTAGCAAAACTTAACTGGGACCATGAAGTGGCCAAGTCCTGGCTGACTGGGTTTCTATGCTTAGGCAGAGCTGTCTTGGACAAAGCATTCTTTTTTCCACCTGGTGCATGGATGAGGAGCAATGCAGTATAGGGACTGACAGAGGTCTTACATTGGTTACATGAATTTTAAGCTACAGCACTAAGAACTCCACTTCAATTTTAAGTCACTTTCCAAACTTGGTATTCTGCAGTTCAAGTACTGCTGGTACTTGCTTATTATAAATATGTATAAATATGGTACTTGCTGATTATAAATATGCATGTCCATGAGGGGTCTGCTCCTGCCCAAGCTCTTTAGTGTCATACGCAATTCTGCTTAGAGGGCTGGACAGTGGCATTCTTGCTAAGGGTTCAGTAGGTAGGTTACTATATGCACTTACCAGGGACTGCAAAAACCAAACCTCTTCCTACAACAGGTAGTATTAGCAGATGTTGCTAATGCAGATAATGAGAAGGCACTGCTTCTTTAGGCTCTGAAATGCTGATAATAGCTGGGGAAAGAGAGTTCAGCTGTTGGCTTGTGCTTTTGCTCCCCTTCTTCCCTCCCAGTAATGGACATAAAGGCAGGTTTGCCCTTGCTGGAGCCTATGACCATCATAGTATGGGCTGCTCTAAAGGACATAGGGCCAGCATCAAGTTACTGCACAGTACTGCAGATGTTCTGTGAATATACGATGTTCACTCTCCCTGCGATTGGGTACAGTTGGGAGCTAGTGTCCACAAAACCTCTGGTACACAAAGTGTTTGAAGGCCAAGGAAGGTTTCTGAACAGGGGAGGAAGGAGAAACAAACAAAATCACTATTATGAAATTAAATATGGTCTTTTTATTCTTTCTGATTTTATAAACACAAGAACTTCTCAAGGAAAAGTGCAAGGACTTCTGTACCACTTGCATGGATACAGCAGGTTCTTGTCCAGTTGACAGAAAAACACTTTCAAAAGCATTTGAAGAACCATTTTCTTAACATGACTAGACAAAAAGTTTTACTCAACACCTTTAACAAAAGTTATTTAGTCTTTCATGTTTTCTCTATGCCTGTACCTTCCTTTCAGCTCCTAGGGAAAAACTCATCTGGAATCTGAGATATCAAAAATATTCTAGCTTCAGGAGGTCTGGAAAGCAAAAGCCTGGTCCCACTTTTAGACAGGCATTCCTTGTGAGCTAAAGGATGGAAAGATCAAATAACAGGGCTCCTTGCTGTTAGAACCTCAATACTGTTACTCCTGCCCTGAGCTACTATCACTGGAGAGCAAAGCTGATTGCTCCTTTGACCTGCTCATGGAGCTACTGCTCTGGTATTGAAGTTACTGGGAATCACCAAGTAAACCAAGACTCACA
>WEKW01031776.1:418-26486 GCA_013389905.1 Sula dactylatra | reverse complement strand
TAAGCACAGATGTCTAGACCATTTGATGTGCCTTGGGGTATCTTACTTGACCTCCGCTTGCTGCTGCATGTATGGACTTTTATGTTTGCCCTCTGTCAGGGTATTTTGGACACTTTAGGTTATCTCTAATGGCAAAAGACATTTATATTTCAGCACTTCAATCATTTCCTCAGTTATATCAAGTGGATACAGGTCTTCTCAGAAGAAAAACAGGACATTCTCTATGAATGAGACATTATCCTTGTGCCACATTCATAGTCACTAGATAAGGACTTGTGCATAGGAGAGGTGGTTGGGTGGTTGGAAGGATTTGGAAATTTTTTAACACATCAAAGCTGGGCATTGAAAGAGGTCTTGGTGTTATCCAAACTAATCTTCCTGTGGGACAACAGTGCAGAACGGTCTGGCCAAGACTCCTGAACTGTCTTTGACCACATGCAGTTATTCAAAAAATACTGTTCTGCTCATTTTACTCTCTGTAATATTCACAATTGCTTTAAAATATTATTTCACTACACAAGTTACCTCAGTGGACCTACAGAAGTAAGAAAAGTCACCAGTAATCTTGAGAAACTCCAGGATCAGAAAATATGCTTTGAAGTCATAGTAGAGATGTGATAATGAACTGTGCAATTCATTTGGCATTTTCATTTCTATAAAGACCTGATTAAATATATCAATCAGTTACCATTAGCTGTTGTTCCTCTTCTGCATTTCTGTATTATGCCTGTAAAGTCCTGATTCTTTTTTTTTTTTNNNNTTTTTTTGCAAAGTGAATGGGAATATTTCCACTCCATTCAGGATATGTCATAGGAGGAACCATGGCAATAAGGAGGGGGGTAAAGAAATACAGGTAAGAAAAAGCAAAGAAACAAAACCCAACCCTCCCCTCCATTAAAACCCTCATGGACAGTGTTTTACATCAACGTAGAGATGAAATAGAGTCTGATTCACTTTTTGTCTAAGTGTTGTCTCTAAAGTAATGCAAGAGAGGAGTTTAATCCCCTAGGTATATGAGATCACTCACTTCACACTGAATTACCCTTTTTACTATACTATTAGGACTTTTGGTTTTAAAAAATTAGCTTAAAAATGAAGCATTATTATGTGAGCATTGCAAGAAGAAGCTTACTTTGTCATGGAAACAACATTACTAGATTTAATTCCTGTTCTTATCAAGCAATGATTCAACTGGTCAAACAGGGCCAAGACTTGCAAAATGTTATGTTAAAAATAGAGGTGTTTGGAAAGGAGCTCTGATTATCTGGATTTTTTCGGAACTGATTTACATCATTACTGGTACCCACAACACTAGCTTGGCAGTCGAACAAATTGTTGTCTCCAGGAAGGCCTTACGTTGTTACTTGATTGTGGTTTTGTCTGCCTGTGTAAATGGCACCCAAACTACTGTAATTTCAAAGCACTTCAGACTAAGTGAAAGAGTAAAGCAATTAGAAACTCATTCAAACCAAGGCACAATTGTACAATCTGCAGTATAGTTTTGACAGCATGCTTTAAGCAAATTCTGCAGGAAAAAAACCCCACAGAGTACACTGCCAAAAGAAAGCGTTGATCCCTTTCAAACTGGCTTACATGAATTTAAGATATGGTTACCTTCTAACACTGATGGCTCCTGGAGAGCTGCATGTCTCACTGCAGATTAGAAAATAGCAGCAGCATAATCAACAGTTCCCTTCACTCAGTGGATACCTTCTGAAGTGGTAATTCTGGACAAAAGAAGTGTTATGCAACATGGAGTAAACCTATTTTTGAGTTTGCCTTAACTGGCTTTTTATCTTGGAGAACAGTTGAAAAAACCTCTCTTTGAGCATGACGAGGCATTCTCAGTATAGCTGATGACTTCCACAGGAACTGACATCTTGAGTTAAACCAAAGTATACCTTTATCCTATCTCTAAGAGCAAGCAATACCAAGCAGTGTTTCTCAAAGCCTTGTACTGGCAGGATGCAATCACTCATCGGAAAAGTGTTTAAAAATCTTGCTAGAGTTAATGTGCTTCAGGTGAAATGAAAGGTTCAATAACCCTCTCTAATTGCTGATTGTATTACGTAAAATAGCCTTCTCCCATCGCTCCTGAGACTTTCTCCTCCAAAGATAAATCTCTAGAAGTACAACTCCCAATAACACGTGCTAGATGTCTCCCTCTTTCATTCCTCAGAGGTCAGCCTAGGCCTGAAAAGCTGACACTCCCCTGCCAACATTGCAATTCCCACTTATTTTCAAAAGCATTCAAAAGCAATGGGATTTAAGTGTCCAAATCAGGGTCTATCCCCTTACAAATCTGGCTGAAACTTCATGGGAAGATTCTCAGCCCTCTGAGAGCTTTTAGTTCGGAGCAAAAGTGGGTTGTGTGGCCTCACTGCAGGACATCAGTGGTGCAGGGCTTGCAGAGATCACCGTCAATTGCTCCTAAGGACACTCTCCAATTCTTAACACAGGCTGTGGCATGGCAGTCCTTGAACATGGCAGAGCTGTTGGCAACAGAGCAACCCAGTGTAGATCCAAGCTGTAGCCAAACCTCCATAAGTGACTATCTCAGCAAGCAGAAACTCATTGAACAGGTTTTGCAGGCAAGTAATGCATATGTAAATTGGTGGAATTTGTCATTGGCAAAGGAAAATAAATAGTTAGTATTTTTTATCTGGGCTCTTTGGTCAGATTGCTCAAGCCTCAGGTAACTATATTCTGTGCAGATTCGACACAACAGATCGGACTGATTAATAAGTAGAAATGACTGGATGGGAAGTTGGAGGGTAGACTCTACCTTTGTTAACACATTGTGTCTGGCTGAAAAATGAGGAGTTATATTTACAGAAATCTGGGATATGGTGTTCAGATTCAGCTGAACACCTGCAATGAAAGAACTGTAAGAGGAACTCTAATATTTGACCACTCTGGGATGCACTGTTCATCTGCTCTGGGGAACTGCTGATCCAATGGGGTAAGCCTGTGGGTGACAATGATTTTGCTTGTCCATCTCCAAGATTTTCTCTGCTGAATCAGTCCGCTGTCTTGGTAAACAGACTAGTCTACTCTGAAGCCTAAAATTTCCCACCTAAACTCTCAATAGTGGGCTACTTTTCTTCCAGCTGATACCTAAGAAGGTCCCTGACCATCATCCTTAGCGTTGCCCCGTACTTAGAGTTGCCTTTTTTGAGAGCAATAGCAACAGACAGAAAGGCTTGTTCTGCTCTCTTATTACCTCCAGATGATTTCTTTGGGGAAGGCACACCTCTCTTTCACTCTTCAAGCAGCAGTGGTAATACAGGAATATTCCGTTTAAACTAGACTTGAAAGGCTGTACCAGGTGTCAGAACAACCTAAAACCAATAGGATATAAAAGATAGCCTAAAGCTGTCTTAACCTTCTTTTCCTGGTCTACAGATTTTGTGTTTAGAGCTTCAGTCCCTCACGCACCTTTGCCTTCACCCAGACATCCTTGTCTCTGGTTGATGCAAGACCATGGCAATTATCTATGACATGTCTTTCAGATAGAATCATGGAATCACAGGATAATTCAGGTTGGAAGGGACCTCCAGCATTCTCCAGTTCAATTTCCCACTCAAAGCAGGGTCAGCAATTGGATCAGGCCAGGTTTCTCAGGCTTTTTCCATCTAGGTTTTGGAAACCTCCAAGAGTGGAAACTGCACAACCTCTCTGTGCAAATTATTCCAATGCTCAACTATCAGCTATCAGCTAGGGTAAAAAGGCTTCCCTTTACATTCAGTATGAACTTCCCTTGTTTCAACCTATGCCTATAGTCCATTGTCCTCCCGCCATGAACCATGATGAAGAGCCTGGCTCTTTCTTCTTGATGATCTCATAGGTGCTGTAAGGCTGCTACTAGGTTGTCCCAAAAGCCTTTCTCTTTCCACCAGCTAAACAAGCTAATTTTCCTCATCCTGTCCTCACAGGCCATCTTGGTGACCCTCCTCTGAACTTGCTCTAGTTGATTGACATCTTTAGTGTATTGAGGAGCCTAAAACTGGATGTGATATTCTAAAAGTGGTCCAGCAAGTGCTGCGCAGAGGAGGATAATCACTTCCCTGATCTAGTGGCCATGGTCTTGTTAATACAGCCCAGGACACTCTTGGCTTTAATCTGCTTTCCTCAGGACCTATGTAAAGTGTACAGAGTCAAGGCTACCAAGCAGCTGAATAGATTATCACATTGAAAAAACTCTTGATGAGTTTGACTGAGCGAAGGCTGAGGGACTCTGTGCTAATGTAAAACTTCTCTCACTGCAGGGACGTTAGGAAACAGAAGCTTTTAGGAGTTCTGCATTTGTCATGGATGCCACATTCATTTGCAAGGCAAGTTCTTGTTATTACTCGTTGTTATTTGCCCATTTATACTTCATTACATTTAAACAAAACCCTGAAGAGAAAAGATCTTAGGCAGGAAATTTGTTTTGTGCAGGCTCCCAGCAAGTTCAATAGAAACCCCATCTGAGTCACACTTGGAACAGAAATGCATGATGAACAGCTACAAGAGGCTACAGAAACACTTTCTATACACATACACATATATCCTACCCAAGGGAGAAAGCTTTAATTAATCTACTAATTAAATTAAAGCTATTTGCCCTCAACCATCACACACATTCCTCCCTTTCACTCCTCCCCACAGGCGGCTCCAGCAAGTGTGTCGTGCTACTGCTCTCACTCAGTATTCCCCAAAGGGACTTTGGGACAGGGGAGAATACTGAAGAATGGAGGCAAAGAGCTCATTACAGCAGTGGTAATGGGAAGTACTCAAGCTCATTCTCAATGTCCCTCCTTCTCCTTTCAGTGCTAAGAGACATTCGTTCAGATATTGTGCCAAAGTGGAGGGGGGAAAAAATCCACAACCAAAGAAAAACCCCACTCAAATCCCACAAGGAATCAAATCTTTGCACAAAAGACTGTGTCTAGAGTAGCTTTCTCAACAAACCCTTCTTTCTCCTTCCCGTCTCTGGAGGGTTTTGCCATTATTTCACTGTAAAAACTCAAGGAGGGGAATAAAGTACATATTCATGAAGGAAAGAAGGAAGCAGACTGAATGGTGTGTCAGAGCACCCACACAGTGAGACGCGCCAGTGTGGAGCTCAGCAGAGGGGATTAGAAAGGAAGAGAGGCAATGTAAGAAAACTTCCTAATGATGATCAGTGATGCCATACACAGAAAAAACAACACCACCTCCAAAAAATTACCAGAGAAAGAGAAGAGTCATCTTAAGAGACATTTATGACCAGCTTTGGTTGTCCTTGGGCTGTGGACGCTGCCTGGGCAGAAAGTACAGCAGTAGCTGTAAGGAGATTGCTGGCAGAGCCAAGGTGCATGAGCCACCTTGTTCCTCTGATGTTCCAACTTATGACTGTGAAGACTATGATGCAGCTGTTCTTTCCCATGTGTTGGCCATATTCACAGCCATTTAACATTGATACAAATAGAAAATATTATATAAAATATGACACTGATCAGCTGAGTGATTACTGAAGTAATCCAGTTCAGGTACAAGGAAAGTTTCTACTCTGCTTAAAGATGTCAGTGTGAAATATTTCACTCTTTTGAAATCAAAATTTTAAAGGTGGTGTAATCTGCTTGGGGTGTGTAGGGGCAGAAGTCCAGATATATGGATGTATTCCTGCAGGATGTCAAAAGATATTGAAACAACTGAGTTTTCCACATGATAGAAAATGACAAAATTTGCCTGTATAAAGTTATTAACCACTGTAATCCTTCAGTCTGGGTTTATACCGCAGAGAATGATACTAATGCTACTCTTGTTAGGTGATCTAATAAAAGAGGGTTCCTATTATGATCATCTGCCTAATGATGGGTACCTTATCTCTGTATTTAGGACTGCATCAATGCTATGCTGCTGAGAAGCATCAGCAGACAGTCCTCTCACAGCCAGTTAATGGTTTGGACACTCAACATTGGTCAATATTTATGGCCTAAGTTATCTGGGTAAAAAATATGGTATGGAGAGACACTTGCAGTGTCAATGTTCCTTGCTAGTATCAAAAATGAGAGCCCAAGGTGACTTGTGCAGTTGTAGATATTGTACTAATGAATCCCATCCTCACCCATTCTTGGAAACCATTATCTGTGCATTGCTTTTCCACCTTAAGCACCCCAGATTTTATAGGCCAGCAGAAGTAGTGCACTGTCATTGGGCACATGATTTAATCATGGCTGATCACCAGTATTTAAATATCTGGCAAGAACTCTTTAACAGCAACATTCAAATGTAATTCTCAGAAAACGTACTCTCTGGTGATATGCAGTTGTATCATGACAGCCAATAGCTAAGTTCTGGGTAGACAAATCATTGCCAAAGGGGTGATCAGTTCCACCAACACAAGTCCCTCCACTGATGCAGCAGATGGTATTCGGTACATTTTTGATTCATAATAATTTAGCTACATGCATTATTTCTGTCTTGGGCATTTGTAAGCTTAAAAACAATACCTGTTTAAAGATGCCCTAGACATCACTGAAGATAAGAAGCCACATTACCTGTTGTGTAGTATTTATCTTGTTAAAGTGAAGGGGTCAACTTCTCAACTAATGTATTGTCATGGTTTTAGCTGGGATAGAGTTAATTTTCTTCACTGTACCTGGTATAGTGCTGCATTTTGGACTTAGTATGAAAATACTGTTGATAACACACTGATGTTTTAGTTGTTGCTGGGTAGTGCTTACACTAGTCAAGGACTTTTCCAGCTTCCCATGCTCTGCCAGGTGCACAAGAAGCTGGGAGGGGAGGGGATACAACCAGGAGAGCTGATCTGAATTGGCCAAAGGGTATTCCATATCATGTGACGTCATGCCCAGTATATTAACTGGGGGAAGTTGGCCGGGGGAAATAGCGATTGCGGCTCAGGGACTGGCGGTGTCGGTCAGCGAGTGGTGAGCAGTTGTGGGTTTTTTTTTTCCTTTTCCCTCTTTTCCCTGGGTTTCATTTCTCTCTCTCGTTATTTTCTTTTTTCTTTAATTATAGTATCAATATTATTATTATTATTATTATTATCATCATAATCATTATCATTACTACTATTACTATTTTATTTTAACTATATGTATTTTATTTATTAAACTGTTCTTATCTCAACCCAGGAGATTTCTCACTTTTGCTCTTCTGATTCTCCCCCACCCCACTGGGGTGGGGGGAGTGAGCGAGTGGCTGCATAGTGCTTAGTTGCTGGCTGGGGCTAAACCACAACGTGTATATTGACAAATAATGACTTCGAATGGGAGATTTGGCCTTTGTCTTAAACCCTATAACCTATATTTTCAGAACCTGAGAACATGCAGCTCTGAACTAGGATCATGCCTTGTGATTTGAATGCAGTTCAAATGTGCCCCTTTCAAGAACACGCAGTGAACAGGTGATGGAGTACAATTTTGGACGTCAATTCCCCATTCGTGATATTTCAAAGGAACCATCAAAACATATTGCTGTCATATATGCCATAAAAGAGAGGTACGTGCCGAGACTCAGTATCAGCAGGGACGCCTGTATTATCCACAATAAAAACACAATAGGCAGACAGCAATGATTGATATTTTTACAAGAGCTTGAGAGATACAGAAACACAATCACACCCAATTCCATTTTTTAATCACAAAAGTTGAACTCTGGAACATCTTAGATGAGGTGTGACATGTAGCAGGATTTTCTTTTTACACACTATAAAAGATCCAGACCCACCAACATAAATCCATTTTCTGAGGAGCTGAGAGCAGCAGCTATACAGAAGAAGAGCAGAGATAGGAACCAGCCATGCACGATGAAATCTTCAGTCCACATCATACACTGGGCAGAATATTCAGGAATGCTAACAGCGGGCCAGCTATAGCCTTCTTACACCCCAGAAAATCTTCCCTATTAGAAACCAACACTAAACACTTCTGCTTTTTAATTTTATTTTATTTTCACATTGTTGTGGGATCCCCAAAAGTAGAGATTGTGTTTTGGAAGGGTAACACACCGTATAAAATGTTTGGACCAGCATGGAACAGTGTATTTGAGACCAGTTCTAGCTACAGGTGTGTTAGACATACAGCTCCCTCTTTTTCTTCCCAAAGTTTGTTCTTTTTTTTTTTTCTTCCTTTCCTAACTTTTTATGTGCTAATATTATTATTTACTAGTTGCTGTATCAAGAATACTCTGCCATTATAAACTCTAACTCAAAGTTCTTATGAACCATGATGTAAGAACACTACCATCTCCTGCAAAAGGTGGTTTTCCTGACCCTGCGTGACTCCTTATCCGAATGCTTTGCTTCACATGCCGTGAGGATAGATAAGCTGCACAGCGACTGCCCATGAGAAAATCATGTGGGTAGGAGATAGGTGGGACCCAGCCCCTGCTCTGCTAACTGTTCTGTTAGCAGCAAAAAAATGCATGCAGCAATGAGTTTATCACATATGCACTGCTCATGAGGTGTTCTTAGAAAATCCTACCAGTGACTACACTATATTTCACGAGCTGAACCTCAATCAGGTTTCAGGACGTTCAGAAATATGATGTGTTACAAAATAACATTGCAAAATTACTAGAAAACAAAACAAAACAACAAAACACCATGCTAGATTGCATACCCTATTTCAAATTCCTATTTTACTCTTATATCACTGCAGGGTATGATTTGATTTAAGGAGGGACAACATGCAGTGCTAAAGATGGTCTTCTTCTAAGAACAGATCTCCCCCTTAAAGGGTGACTTCATTCCACATAAACCAGCAGGACTTGGATGCATTTCAGACCCTGACAGATAAGCCACAGGTCTCACTTTTAGAGTCTTGTCATGACCCAGATTCTGCTCCAGCATTTTCTGCTCTGCTGCTATACAGAAATTTGCTCAGATAAGAGATATCTTACTGAATAAGGACAGATTCAGGATGCATTTTATTATCCTCACGGTACATGTCCTGTTGTTCTCAGCTCCGACAAAATGCAGCAGGCATCTAAAATGTTAAGCCCATCACCTTGGTTGGCAGGTACAAGGGCATTCTTGATGCAGAACTTGGTGGCACAGGGGGTCTCTCCAAGGGTAACAGATGTTTCGGCTGTGCTGTTTGTAGCTGACTGCATTGCACAGACATTTAGGACTCAGAATCTTTTGCATATTTAAACAAGAGACAATTTTTTCAGTGTCACAAAAAAAGAAAAAGAAGAAAAATGGCTTTAAAGCCCAGGCATACATGGTTACTACTCTACACTAGAAATAATAAATGCTGGCCAACATGTTCAAGCCTCTCTTCCCAAATTTGATTTGCCAAATGGGTGGAAACATCAACAAATTGGCAGCCTGGAGCAAGAGGTATTTATGCATGCCATATTTAATAGGGTCCTTGTATGTTGACTAAGAGAGCCTAAAGTTATGTATTTGGGCTTGAAAATGCTGGATCCTACTTCATCAGTGACAATGAACACATCATAGTCTCACTGATACCTGGTTCTGAAATCCATCCTAGATTCCCACACGTCTTGATGAGTCTTGGCGTAGTATGCATCCCAGAAGTACAAGCCAAATTTTGCCTCTACAGTTACCAGTGGTGGCTGGTGAGAGCCACACAATACATGCAACACAACTTCAGAAAACATGCCTTGCTTTGCATGATAGCCATGAGTTCATGCCTATGTCTTTTCCTCAATTACTGTTCTTAGTAAGCCAAAAAGCTCAGAAAAGGTTGTTGCTCGGGTTCAGATTAAATTCCCCACATGAATGCCTGCCCAGGACCTGAAGTTGTCAGAATTTCTCAGATTTTATCTTTAACAGCTTCATTTTCATCTCCCTACTCAAATCCTTTCCTTCCAAGAAGTTCATTTCTGTTCTGCTAATATATTTCCCACTTGCAGAGAGAAAACTCAGATCTACTGTGTATATTATTTTTCCTTCTCAAGGAGTTCAGGCCCTTGTGGTCCATCCTACAGCCACATACGTGCAATGGAATAAAGATGTGTAAAGCATTTCCTTTGAGGTAAATGGTCTGAATTTTCATAACTGCACTTATTTTGGAATTGTAGTATGACAGAAAAAAAAAAGATATAGCTCTAAAGCCCTTGAAACGGTAACATTAAATTGCAGTAATCTCTTAATTTGGTCCAGATCTAAGTTAATAGAAAGAAGGTGGTTTCATTTTCCATGGGAAAAGGTAGGGTCAGAAATGGGGTCAGCTATTTCAGACTGCTTTGATTTTCCTGCTATCAGAAGAAAACTTTAACACATGTAAATACTGTATATCTAATACACACTGAAGAGAGAGAAAGAGAAGAGATCCCTCTGCCATGAGAGCAAATTGCTGTCATACTTACGGTAAACAAAGGTTTGAAAGCAAAATTAATGAAACTTATTTTATAATGTCCCTCATGGTTTAGTCTGGGTGACTCCAATATATGCTAACTGTCATTTATTTGATCAAGATTACTGTGTTCAGAATTCCTATGTTACACCTTTGACAACAGATATGAAAATTTCACAATTTCACATATGAAAAAAAAACCCTGAATAAAAAGCATTGCCCCAAAATTCAAGCAATCAGTACTGAAAATATAATTTTCTCTGGACTAGTGTTATTCATGCACATCCCTGCGACTTTCCCTTTATTTTTTTTTACATTACATTAAAATGAGGATTTTCGTTCTTCCACAATTTTGACAGTGTTATTTCACAATGGCTTCTGCCAGATTCTGCAGCTGTTTGGTGTTTGTTTTTTCCCCAAAGCCATGAACATAGCTGGAAGATTGCCACTTCACATTGCTGAACATCCAAAAGCCTCCACTTGTAAGCTGTGCCATGTAGTGGGACCTGACCTCAGTACAAGATGACCTGCCCCTCAGATATTAATTATCAGCCACAAGGTGCTATTTTGGATTTCATTAGCAGAGATATAGGAGAAATCCGTGGACACAAAAGGGAAAAGGAGTTGAATTTCCATTTTTGTGTCCTGTAATTAAATACGTGCAGAATTAATGTTGTAACCAATAGGTTACAGCATGAAAATGAAAGCAAAATCAACCTTATCATTTCTGGTTCCCAACTAGTCCCTTAATTCACAGAAAAATCCCTAAAAGATTAAAATGCAGCTAGCAAACAGTTGAATAAATAGAACAAATGAACTCCTGTGAAGTGGAGAAGGAATCAGTACGTCAATACAAAGATGAAGGCATTAATCAGATGAAGATTTATGTGGGACTTCACATCACCGTTAGAAAAAAAGGAGGCACTGCACTGCGCGCTGGGCATCTCCGTCTGTGCTTTCCCAGAGCACCCAGGGGTGCCCCCCAGCTGCTAGGCCATGTGCTATCAGTACATGTACATGTATTTTATGGGAGAGAATAAGTCAGATACCAGGTCATGTACAAAAAGAAGTGTGGGAGAAAAGTCAGAAGAGGAGGGATGCTTGATTGTCAGTTCAGTACAATGAACTGATGAAACAATGTTGTCGTGTTTCACTCAGATACGACTGGTCATTTTGTTTATGGTTTGAGCTACAAAACAGACCAAAACCAGAACTCAACATTTTTTTCAGGTTAGCTGAAGATATGGATCTCAGCTTGGCTGAAAGCCAGGTGTCTCACAGAGCTCCTTAACCTGGAGTTACCTTCAGATTTCCAGGCAGCTCACCAGCATGTCCTTCTCCATAGTGCAGCACTGAGATTAACAAAACTTCTCATAACTCATACATTTGTACATTTGGCACCATCACTCTAGTACTTGAGCATACGTTAGCATTAAGTGGATTTGTCTTTTCCACACCTTTTAGAGACAGGGCAGTGCAGACACAGAGACAACTCAGGAAAAACAAGCTGCAGCACTGCTGAAATCAAGGACTAATCTGGGGCAATAAGAACATTTGATCTTCAGGCTGTCATACCTTAGGTTACTGCTGTAATTGTCAGTAATCCTGAATTGCAAGACACCTGAATTAGCTGTTTGATTCCAAAAAAAAGAAAAAAAAAAAAGCTGATGAGTTTTGGGAGCAGTAGCACAAGGTTTTAGCCATTGATTGCATGGATTAGTGTCTCCTAGATAAGCTCCTGTTTGGATACTCTGGTATCTAAGGAGGCTTAAGTTTATGCTGAAGTTATTTTTTCTGTAGAGAATTAAAAAAATCTCTGTCTTTGCCTAAACATTTGTATGCAACTGTTAGAAAATTAATTTGTCTGCGAATGTCGTCCTTCTGTCAAATTTAGTTGAAACCACCCATAGCATTGAGGATTTGTGGGGAGATAGATGACCTGGAGCGGTGGAAAAATAAATATGTATGAGTAGATGTGATCACATCAGTCTGCTTTCCTTAGGGTATCAAAGGCCCTTCAGCATCTTATAGGCCATTCCCACTGATATTGCCTGCCTGTACAGAATTCCTGACTCTCCAGAGCTGCTCTGCAAATGGGGTGTGCGAGGGAATGCCTGCAGCCACGGTCGGTTGCCGGATGAATAGCAACTTCATCACTTCTGTTTTCTAAGCTTTTAAACTAAAAAGATGTGGTAGGATTCAATAGTTATTTTAAATTAGCATACAGTTTGCTCACCTGGTGTTTCTGCATTAGTTCAGAAATAATAGACAACACATGATGGCCAAGAAGGTTTAGAGTTTACACATCTGCATTGCTGTAAGAGATACTAAAATGGACTAGCTTAGCTTGAAATTGCATGAAAATTTAGTTTCTATTGCAATGCAAAGATGTCATGTATTTTGTTACAATTTTTAAATAATGGAGAAAATTATCATAAAACTGGCTAACAGAGATATAATAACTAAAAACAGCTCAGCCAGAGGGCAGCAAGAAAAAATATTTTAATATTTGTGAGGAAGTAAATATGAATTTATACCCTTGAACTTTAGCATATCTCTTATCTTATCCAATATGCATTTTGCATTATCAGTTATCTGGCAAGCCCTTAGCAAACAAGAAAGCCAAAATAAAGGTCCAAAACAGTTTTATGCCAAACTATGTAACATGCTATCAGGTAAGAATAATTAAAAATAAATCGTTGTACTTTTCCTTCCCAAATCTGCAAATACCAGTAGCTCAAATTATTAGTAAACTGTTTCAGAAGTCTTCAAACCACCAAATCAACAGCCTGTGTTTAGCCTAAATAACCCCTGAATAACACACTTTTGCCACAGATGCTGAGTCAGAGTGAGATTGTGGTACGAAAAGCATTTGAAAAGAGTACATAGAAGCTGAAGTGTTTTGTTTTTCCATCTAAAGCTCTTAGAGAATTAACAGGAATTTTACACTTCAGAAGAAGCCTACCGAGCAATGTTTGATAGAAAAGGACATTGCATAACTATGTTATTGGGTAGGCCAAGAACAGTAAAAAACTTACAATGCTCAACAGAACTTTTCAGCGTAAGTGTACATATATATATATAAAGTATATTGGAACAGTGAGCGCAGCCACTGAGCACGTACGAAGTGTGGAAAACCATTAAACCCACCAACTGACACAAATGAAATCCGGCCGAAAGATGTTCCTTGAGACTATTTTCCCTCAGGAAACAACATGTTGATTAAGTTTACAGGCTAAACCATATTGATAGAAAAAAGAAGAAAAAGAAAGAACTGTCATTTGTTCCTTTTTAAAAAAGGAGGAGGAGAGTTATAAAGTGTTCCCTTTCCATATTGTGTCTTGTTTGAAGACAATATTTATTTAGAAATTTTATTTTGTATAAAAAAGGGGGAAAAGTGGTTGAAATTGAGATTAAATCCTTTAAATTTTGCCAGAAAAAATAATTCTATCAAAGAACTTAAAAATATTTTCTAAATGTTATCCTGTAGAGAAAATACTTTTCCTGTTCTTTCTAAAAAGTATCTTCTTTCTTTTCTTTAAAGATCCTGAAGAACTTAACGGTGTGCATTTTTTATTTTTCTTCACTACAGACACGATGATCCATTGGCATCTGCCCTCACCCATATAAGAACACGCATTCAATACTCGACTTTAAAAATGTGTTCTAGGAAATGTAATAAACAGCATTTGTGATAACCTTACAAGCTGCCCTTTTTAGATGAGTCCCAATATGTTGATAATGCAACACAACCAATGGGCGACAGTGACTTACTGTCATCTATTCATCATCCACATGACATTCATAAAATGTAACACACTGCTCAATAAAGATGAGGTTTCTAAAAACTAAAGAAAAAGAAGTCTAGTCTAAGCTAATTTTTGATCACCCTACAGTAAGGAGAAGACTAAGGGGTTTAGGATACCAGTATCTAGAGGTATCTAGGATGCCAATATCTAGAGGTCTCTGTCCTTGACACTGACTATAGAAGCATCATTAGTATATAATAATATAGGTAAATATCTTAATCTAGACATCCAGCATTTAGGTGGCTAAATAGTGGCCTAAGTACATTTCCCGACATCAGTTAGTACACAACTCAGCTCTAACATGCACAGGAAAGTACATGTTTTGTACTGGTCCCATTCATTAGGAAGGTGATGTCCTCTATTTTGGGCACAACTAGCATTAGGTGGCATGGAATAAATACATCACGGAGATCGACATATTTTAGTACAGAAGAGGACCCATAACTCAAATATCCTCAGTTCCAAGTGATTTCTACGTGGGGGAAAAAACTCTAAGAGAAAACCAATTTTCTTTTCAGGAACATGAGCCCAAACTATTCGCTATTCGCCCCTTGCCCCAAGAAACAAAGAGGGTTATGTTGAGTTGGATTCTTTGCCCTTGGGGACTGAAATGACAGCAACACTTAGGCTTTATGGTTAGCAGTGTTTCTTAATAAGCCTCATAGGCTTTGATTAAATAGCCATGTCTCTGTTGCTTTGAAAACGAAGCCCTGGAAGCAGCCTTAAGCGTTATACGCTCTCCTTTGCATCTACTTCCTAACCCTATGGCTATTGAATGGGCAGCCTCTGGATGGTTCATCTGGAGAGCCTTGTGGTGTGTAACCCTGAGGAAAGAACTGATCCTGTATGCTCCCCCAAGCAGGCTTACAGCATAGCTACTTGATCCTCAGGAAGGACCCAATTCTTGCCATAGGACATACATTCACTCTGAGAAACAGCAGAGTTTATTTCACAGATTGGGAAGAAACCAAATCCCTAAAAGTGCAGTGATGCAAATGTGGTTTTTTCATATTCTTTTCCTCTCTTCCTGCTCTTTTACTTCCATTTCCCCCTTCCTTTTAATGTAGCCTTCAGCTATCTCTTCAAGCTGACTCCACAGTAAATCTTCTTAGGCCGCTGACTCAGCAAGCCCAAGGAAGAGCAGGCCAGCAGCACACTTGCTAGAGATGTGAATAATATCCCCCCAGGTGCTGGATATTAATAGCTGAGCAACAGGAAAAATCACTGATTCCGATTTTTTTTTACAGGCTTCTTTACTGAAGAGATCTTTTGTTATTTCCCAAGTTGTTATTTGACTGCTTATCCAACCTCCTCCAAGCTCATGAATACAAAACCAGCAGAGAGAAGAATTATATTAATGTCCTTATATCAGTGTTGTCGACATATTATTTGCCTGTCACAGAAATTATTACTACTACTAGAGGGCAAAAAAGTGAACACATTAATATACGACAATGATTTTCTGCTTTGTAACCTGCTGCCATGCATTTCTAAGGCCTAGATAACTTGCCTGCCTAAAAAGAAAAGTTACGTGTAGATACCTGTGTTTGTGCGTAGTGTTGTGAACCACATGTTGGTAGGATGTGCCTACTTCTAGACTTTCTTTTTTTGGTTGTCTTTTGTGTTTTGTGCAAAAAATGTTGATAAGCTTAAAATCATTTTAACCGAGTGTGTCTTTCCTCAGCTTCTTCAATAACCATAACTGACACCTGATGTGCCGAGTGCGAGTGTACAAGTACCAGTGTACTAGACGGAGCACCAACACGACATCAAGGTATCTCACCAGCTTCAGGCATCTTAGACAGGAGTGCCAACATGCTAGGCTTTCTCAGAAAAACCCAGGGACTTACAGATATCTCAGGTGGAGATATTACCCTGAGATATCTATCACTCTGTCACCCTCTGTAAGCACCTATCCCGCCTAGCTGACAGGCTAAGGACCATCTGGAACCTAGGAACTTAATTTTTGTGCCTATCAAAGGTGCTTGAAGTCAGTTGGTATCGAGTGCACTGTTGTTGTTTTGCAACACTGATTTTCTCAGATGCTTTTTGTGATACACCTTACGAGAAATTCTGAACCTTCCCTTTGAAACTACCTTATCCAATATTACACATCCTGAGACTTTTTTTCTTTTTTAAACAAGGCATAAGCTTTTAAGAGATTGTTGTATTCTGCTGATTGCCCCCAGCACCATCTCCTCATATGAAAACAGAAAAGTGTTAGCAGCAGTAACGTCTTCACTAGCTGAGTTTTTTTCTCCTCTGGAGAACATTCCCAGCAATTCCCTAGCTATATTTGTACATATTTGTATTTGTGTTACATAAGTAATAGAGAAGTCCCATGTAACCGTGCATTATGTCAGGGACGGTTGCAATCCTACAGAGAACTTGACTTCTCTAATAGGGTTACGAGATGTTACAAATCATGAGGCAGATAAACTCATTAAAAGCTGTCTCATTAAGTCCTGCATGGAAAAAATAGGTTGCTTAAAGAGCAGGGACCAACACGACCCTCTATGTGCCTGCGGAACCTCAAATTTGGGCTGCAGCAGAAAATGGATGCTCTAACAAACATAGCAGGGTTGGAGAGAAACTAGTAGTGTGTCTGAACACACTGTCCCTCGTCTTCAAAAAATGACAGACTGAAATGTAGATGATCCTGTCTGAACATAGCCTGGCACTGGAAGTGACAGCTACAGATCAATAACGGAGGATACAGACAGCTGTCTGCCCTGTAGACTATACACACCCTTAAAAATTGAGAAATATTACCCCCTTCAGTAAACATGGTCTGAGCAAACAGATCGAGTTTCTCTTCACCTTTTGATGAATTGCTTAAACATAATCAAATCGAGGTTTCTTTCTCTGATCTGTGAGTTGCTGTCTGCGCATCCAGATCCGTATTTGCCCATGTGACTCTCATACAGTGATCACACTTCAATCTTGGTACACAGGAGTCATCACTTACATCTTCCTTTTTCATTTCTCTCTCTTTTTTTTTTTAATGAAGTCAGTGAACATGTTTGCCAGCTAATGAAACACTATGAAGAATATCATATCATTTGAAACACTTAAGCTTAGCAATATTAAAAATGCATCCACAAGAAATTCCAAGTGTGAGCTGAAGAAATACATCTGATTGAATTATTACAGACAGTTAGAACACCTGCATTGCAGTTACATTTAAAATTCAGTTCATATACAAAGCCAACTTTGTGAGTCATGAATTTCATTGTTTCTCAAGTACATTTGGAACCAGACAAAGGAACGATGGTTTAGGATCCTATCTCCTCAATAATTTTATGATTACTTTTGTTAATATTTCCAAAAAAACCCCAAGCCTACTGCTATCATAGATGAAAGGAATGAGAAATCAATCAAAATGGCAGTGAAAATGAATTCAGAAGCAAAAAATAGGTAGGATGAAGAAAATTGATGTACAAATGAAAAAAGAGATGTTCAGACAAAGAAAAGTATGAGTGACTGAAAAGAAGCGTGCTAGCTAACAAAAAATGGATTAAAACCAGCTAAAATAGCAACATAGACATTTAAAGCTAGGAAAGCACATTTAAAATGGGGGAAAAAATAAAGCTCAAGAATTCCTCTAAAAGGCCTAGAGGCTTCTAGGTCATGCTTCTAGATCCTGCCTTCAGTCCCAAGTGATTAATAAGACGATGGAATACCTTTGTGATAGGCAAATACAGAATAGCCTATTAAACACATGAAAAATCTAACCCCACTAGTCTTGACAACTAGATTTGGCTTAACACATCCATTTCTTATTATTTATTAGCGTATTATTTTCTTGTTGTCTGGTGTAAGTCTATACCTGAGACCACCTAGAATTTTCCATTAATACACTTTGCTCTCTGCCTTCCCTTAACCTGTCTATGAATGCAGACATTAGTCTGGGCACTTTGGTTTTCTGTGGGTAAAATGTGTCTGTCTATTGCTGAAGCCAAAACCTGCACACCCAAGCAGGTGTACAGATTCTGGAGCTAATGCAGCCACGCTGACTGCAAGGGATGGAGACACGTGCCCCAAAATGGGGATCAATCCCAACTGCTGAGAACAGGAGCTCTCCTTGAGAGTAACTCAAGATTTCTTGAACATTACCAGAGTTGTTTAGAGGAAAGCAATGTAAAAGAAGATTTTTTTTTTTCAGGAACATCCTGGAGGCTAAGATGACATTCAAATTTACTCTAATTTTTTTAAAAGTCATATCCACTCTCTTGGTAGAAAAGCTGAAAATCTACATGACAGAAAAGTACCCATTTGAGGACATCAGCACAGCACATTAGAGGTGGTTTGAAAAGAAGCTGTGCATCCCAGTGGAGAGAAAATGAGTTACCAAAAGCATTTTGAGAGACCCAGCAAGGGAAGAACCATAAATAACATTATATCATTCCAGAACTTCAGTCTGTGAAAAGAAACTTAGGGATATAATAAGGAATTAATACTATACACAAATTATAGTACTGGTACAATCTCTGTCATAAGCATAAGTTTCTTCACTGACCAAAGAAGTGTGTGTGAAAACACATAAGTTTATATGTGTAAAATCATTAACTTTAGTATCTGGGTTCCTGCAAGAGACTATAATAAAGCCTTGCACTCATAAACAAGATAATAAACATTGCAGAAACAGCATATATAAAAGCATATTTGTTCTTATTAGCTCTGGTTTACTTCATAGTATTTCGTTAGAGAGTTGTTCTTTCCAAAAGCTGGAGTTGGTCACTAATTATCCAGCTCAGCATTCACAGTTATGTCCTGAAATGCTACGAATTGGAAACTTGCTGTCCTTCTACATTTGCCAGGAAGGTCATCCACCTGAAAGCTCAAGTGATATGTTCAGTCACATTTATTTCCCTTAATTAAAAATTGTTCACCTCTAAATAAGAAGAAACCTTTTGGCTGTCTCAAGTTGAACACCAAAAATCTCGAAACATTTAAGATCACTGGTCATTTCAAAAAAAGTCTTTTGCCTTTCTATTCATATGACCATTTAATTAAATAATTTAATTAAATAATTCAATTAATTTTGCTCCAGTCTGAAAAATATGCTTGCGTACTCAGGAATTCAGCAGCTCTACCAATCCACTTTCCAGTTTCACCCGTGTAGGGTGCATCTCACCAACACTTGTAGTGAGGAAACATTGAGGCTGCCCTAGGCTTAGCTGTAAGATGGGACCTCCTAAGAGACTGAGACATGGCAGCTGTAATTTCTGGGTCTCAAACCAGAAGCAACATGGTGTGTTTATGTAATCTAATGTAAGTCAAAAAAACCAGCATCTGAATTTTACCTAACCTTCTTTTATACTCAAGAAGACAGGATTCTCATACTAACATAAGCATCTATAACAGGTTAAATGTGGGGGGTTCCCCCCCTCCCTTAGCTTAGAGGAGGTCTGGTATAACTATTTCAGAGGTACAGCATAAAAATTAAACATACTCACTTTTTAAATGAGTAATACTTTCTACCTGACCAGGAGATCTAGGCAATAGTCACAGGTGCTAGAATGAAATTCAAAGACCAGGTATTTGCATGGTAAGGGGCTATATTATTTAGATGAACAGAAGTATACTACCATTCCAATCCCATTCTACAGAATTTAGCTGAATAATGCTACATTTCAGATGGGCAGTTAATTAAAGCGGTCTCTAAATAAGACCTAAGAGGAAATGATGTGTATTTTTGTGTGCCAAAAGAAAGATGAGCTTTGTAGGCTGACCGCTATGCATTGTAAAAGACTGGTCACACAATCAATACACATGAGGAAGAAACTCTGTAAAAACTGCTAAAAGATACTCTGGTCACATCACTACCATATGAAATACTTCTTATTAAAAAATAAAACCAAAAATTATGTCAAGGATGCTTTAAAATACATGGCTATTAAAGTGCAGTAACATGAAAATATCTGTATATTAAGCAATCGTAAAGCATTTGCATGGAAGTTATATAAGGCTATTAATGAGAATGAGATAGAGGATTAAAATACTAGTGCTATTTGTCACAGTATCCCACTGTGCAATGCCTCTTGAGAAGTGATGAAAAGCATAGTTATGATCAATGGTCTAGCAAAGAACTGAGTTGAAATGCAAGATGAGCTTATTATAGGGGTTGTATACTGTTCCTCACAGTTACAAAGCGAAAAACGCATGCTTCATTCAGTGATCTTATGGCTGTTATATGAGGCTAGATACAGCCACAATGCATAGGAGAACAATGGGCAGGAACAGTTACAAACCCCAGACGTGCTAAGAATGAGTGATTCATGGGATAGCGTGCTACTTAGTAAGAAAAGACTTAGGGTGAAAATAAATCCCTATAACCTTCATAAAGACTTGAAGATCTTCAGAAAAGTAATGTAAGAGTTTGAGTGCCTGTATCTTTAGAGGCCCACTTGTACGGTTTCATAAAACTGGCCCTCTGAAAATGGAGGCATCCAAAAGCAGTGGCTGAAATATCTCGAGGCTTAGGTTTCACAGGGAATCTAATGGGAATCTGATGGGAATCTAATTTTATCCCCTCTGCCTGGAAAAAATAATCTTAAGCCAATGGATTTGAAACAGAAACCCCATTGTTTTGTTTGGGGTTTTTTTAATTATTACTTTTTTTTAATTATTTTTAATCTTGGATACAAACAGTGAACAAATCCCCTCAAGGAACTGTCTTGCCTGTCTACAGGATGAGCAGTGATCACAGTTCTACTGCATCCACAAAGGAGGTTGGAAAAGCCTTAACATAACCTACAGTGCCACACAGAAAAAGCCAAAATCAGTGTCAGGAACAGATCCGTCACTCTTAGCAAATGCTGGCCTTGAGAATAAGTATTTATATCAGTACAATGTAAATAAAGACATCTTTCCTTACCATGGGAAGCAATACAAGAGTGAAGAAGCAGATCTTCCAATTGATGGCCATCTTCTCTCTTAATTTTGAACTTTAGTCAAGTTTTGCTTGTAAACACTATTATTAGGGCTGAAGCACACACTCTCTGTGGATCTTTTGGTTAAGGTCCTCACGTCAAGGCTCAGATCTCTGCAGTGAAAGAGGAAAAATATTTTAAATATGGAAAACATGAAGAGAATGAAAAAAGAAATGGACAGAAAACAGAGAACCCAACACTTGAACTGTGAGTTATACATATTAGAGATCAACCATATTTGTCTGGACTGCAGCTATTATAGATGGTCTTGGATACTTAATTTAAAGCCAAAGGACATGTCTGTATCATCAAAACTACTGAAACAGGTTCTGTAGCTGCAAAGACCTGAATTGTACCCAAAGGAAAAGGTAGGATGGATTATTTTGAACCAGAAAAAGGACCTAATTTCTTAATTTCTGAGATCATGATTTGACCTTCATGATTTTCAGTAGTGCCTCAAAACCACAGCTGTCTGGGGAATTTCTAGGAGACTGTATGACATGATGATTTACTCCCAAGATCACTTGTCCACATAACAGAATCTGTGACCAGGGTTTTTAATGATCTGATAGCTTTTTGAGAACTCAGCAATAGAGGTGCAAAGGAATGAATTGTACTGTCAGACTAAAGATTCATCCATGACATAAGACAGGATTGACTTATATGGACAACAGTGGCATGCATATTTGTGACTTCCACTGCTTGGTCTCTGCCAAGGAGGTAGACAGGTGGTCAGGGCATCAACAGAATTGCATAACTGACATTAGCTACGTCCTAGCACCTCCTGCATAACCCAGTGTTTAAATACTCCCACTTGCTCCAAATCATGATGATTTCTCAAGAAGTTTTTCATTCAAGAGAATGCATCTTTCGCACTTTCTGGCTAGGTCCAATCCTCATTACCTTTTAAAACACAGCCCTGCCTCGGATCTTCACACCTTGATGACACAGAGGTCTCATTTAATGCCCTACCTACAGTCAGGTTTTTAGCATGGAGATACACTTTCATGTACATTAGTTTTCTTTCCATCGTTGTCCCTCACCTGAGATGGATCCCATTGTATTGGATTTGCATAGCAAGGTTTTGGTAGTGGGGGGGCTACAAGGGTGGCTCCTGTGAGAAGCTGCCAGAAGCTTCCCCTGTGTCTGATAGACCCAATGCCAGCCGGCTCCAAGATGGACCCGCCGCTGTCTAAAGCTGACCCCATCAGCGACAGTGGAGGCAACTTTGTGATAATATATTTAAGAAGGGGGGAAAAAACTACTGCACAACAGCAGCTGGAAAAGAGGAGTGAGAATATGTGAAGGAAACAATTATGCAGACACCAAGGTCAGTGAAGAAGGACTGGGAAGAGGTGCTCCAGGCACCAGAGCAGAGATTCCCCTGGAGCCTGTGGTGAAGACTATGGTGAGGCAGGCTGTCCCCTGCAGCCCGTGGAGGTTAACGGTGGAACAGATTTCCACTGCAGCCCATGGAGGTTAACGGTGGAGCAGATATCCCCCTGCAGCCCATGGAGGACCCCATGCTGGAGCAGGTGGTTGCCTGAAGGAGGCTGTGACCTAATGGGAAGCCCACACTGGAGCAGTCTGTTCCTGAAGGGCTGCACCCCAGGGAAGGGACCCACGCTGGAGCAGTCTGTTCCCGAAGGGCTGCACCCCATGGAAGGGACCTACGCTGGAGCATTAAGTGAAGAATTGTGGCCCATAGGAAGTACTCACGTTGGAGAAGTTTGTGGAGGACTGTCTCCCATGGGTGGACCCCATGCTGGAGCAGGGGAAGAGTGTGAGGAGGAAGGAACAACAAAGACATGTGATGAATTGACCACAACCCCCATTCCCCATTCCTGAAGAATCTGGGAATTAAGTTGAGGCTGGGAAGAAGGGAGGGGTGGGGGCAAGGTGTTTTAAGATTTGGTTTTTTTCTCATTATCCTACTCTGATTTGATTGGTAATAAATTAAATTAATTTCCCCAAGTCAAAACTGTTTTGCCTTTGATAGTAATTGCTGAGTGATCCCCCTGTCCTTATTACAACCCAGGAGCCTTTCCTTATATTTTGTCTCCCCTGTCCATTTGAGGAGGGGGAATGATAGAGTGGTTTGGTGGGCACCTGACATCCAACCAAGGTTAATACACCACACCCCTTCAGTGTATCTCCACCTTATAGACCTAATTCCTCCAGCATAAGCTCAGACAGAGGTCCTTTGCCAAAGTCTATAGTAGTTTAAGTGCAACCTCTCTGCTTAGGAAGGTATGAGAGTTTAGCCCCATAGGCATGAGCTGTGCCACATCAGTTTGTATCAGAGCCAGTGAACTGTCTCTCATCTGTTTTATTTCCAAGTGTAAATGAAGCCTTTGAATGCCAAGGCCCCTTTTAAAATCTTCTTGTCTGATGTAGGTTTCCTACATGCCACCACATATCATCACCTCCATGAGCATAAACACAACTGTCATATCTCTTCACAACTAGAGACATGTTTAAACAGGTAAGTAAATGTTTGAGAGAAGAAAATAAAGAGATCATAGATAATAACAAATCAGGGATACAGGACAGACAAAAAATTAGAGAAAGAATAAAGCAAGGGTATATTGGAAAAAAATTTAAAATATCAGAGGGAATGTGAGGAAACAAAGGAAAAAAGGCTGAAAAGAAAACAGACCAAAGACAAAGTAAATAAAGGAATGACAAAGGCAAATGTAAAAGAACTTTTACGATCAGGGGACATTCAATTTATGTACTGACTACAATGTACTGCTAAGACATCAGCATTTTGAAAAAAGAGTCTTTCAATTAAAAAATAAAAAAGAGAAATAAAGCTCTCTCTAAATTTTTGTCTTCTCTATCCAGACCCTGACTAAATGGAGAACGATTCATAAAATTCTCTCTAAACTGATCTGCTTTCTTCCATCCTCACTCAACCAGTCACTCTTGCTCTGCTCTCGTACTGAATTTAATTACTTAACTGTATTTCTGATGGTTTATCAAATAATGAGGGACTGATAAGATCTCAGCTGAGGAGCACAGCAAACATCCATGGTGACATTCAGCAGTGAGGAGTTGGAAAAAGAAAGTCACTCCATTAACAGAAGCAACAGAGAACCAGACAGATGCATTAGCAGACAGTGGTTTTGAAATTATTTCTTGATCATTTGCACTTCTGTGTGCAGGCTAGTCCAGAAAGGTCAGAGAGTGGTGTGGAGACTGCATTTTATCCTTGGATTCTACCACTGTAATGCATCAGAAATATGATTTAAATACAGTGGAAGGGTGGGAGATGCCTGACAAAACAGATGGACAGATACCCTGTGGGAAAGTGGTAACCTTTAGAATACACTTTTTGCAATATTTGAAGACCCAGTTTTACTTTAACCTGGCATTCACTAGGCTTGAAAATTGGAGAGTAGGTGTTTTCTCTTTTATTTTAGTTTCAAAGGAACTTCTAAAGAAACAAGAACATCTGCAAACCATTTAATTGCCTTTCTTTCACATTTTGCAGAGAAAGTAAAAGAATCCACTTCATTTTTGCCTTCAAGGTAGTCATGAAAATCTGCATCAAAAACTGGGCTGAGGCCTTCATATCGTCCACAGAGGTTCAAGAGTTTATTAGGTAATAACAACTACTACTTCCGTGAACTTATCACAGAATGGTAGGGGTTCGAAGGGACCTCTGGAGATCATCCTGTCCAACCCCCCGTCTTGTCCTGTTGTTGGGCACCACTGAAAAGAGTCCGGCCCTATCCTCTTGACACCCACCCTTTAGATATTTATAAGCATTGATGAGATCCCCCCTCAGTCTTTTCTTCAGGCTGAACAAACTCAGGTCTCCCAGCCTTTCCTCATAAGAGAGATGCTCCATTCCCCCAGTCATCTTCGTAGCTCTCCACTGAACTCTCTCCAGTAGTTTCCTATCTTTCTTGAACTGGGGAGCCCAGACCTGGACGCAGCACTCCAGATGTGGCCTCATTGGGGCAGAGCAGAGTTGGGAGGATAACCTCCCTCGACCTGCTGCCACACTCCTCTCAATGCACCCCAGGACACCGTTGCCCTTCTTGCCCACACGGGCACGGTGCTGGCTCATGGTCACCTGCTGCCCACCAGCACTGCCAGGGTCTTCTCAGCAGAGCCCCTTTCCAGCAGGTCAGCCCTAACCTGTACTGGTGCGTGGGGTTGTTCCTCCCCAGGGACAGGACCCGACACTTGCTCTTGCTGAAGTCCATGAGGTTCCCCTGGGCCCAGCTCTCCAGCCTGTCCAGGTCTCCTTGGATGGCAGCTCAGCCTTCTGGTGTACCAGCCACTCCTCCCAGCTTGGTATCGTCAGCAAACTTGCTGAGGGCACGCTCTGTCCCTTCATTCAGGTCATTGATGAATATGTTGAACAGGACTGGACCCAGCACAGGCCCCTGGGGAACATCGCTCATTACAGGCCTCCAACCAGACTCTGCCCCATTGATCATGACCCTCTGAGCTCTTCTCTTCAGCCAGTTCTCTATACACCTCACTGTCCTCTCTTCTAACCCACGCCTCCTAAGCTCACCTATGAGGATATTATGGAAGACTGTCAAAAGCCCTGCTGAAGTTGAGGTGAACAATATCCACTGCTCTCCCTTTATTGACCCAGCCAGTCACGCCATCATAGAAGGCTATCAGGCTGGTCAAGCCTGATCTCCCCTTGGTGAATCTATGTTGACTACTTCTGACAACCTCCTTTTTCTCTACATGCCTGGAGATGATCTCCAGAATGAACTGCTTCATCACCTTTCCGGGAATGGAGGTAAGGCTGACTGGCCCAGAGTTTTCTGAGTCCTACTTCTTGCCCTTTTTGAAGATTGGAGTGACATTGACTGCCCTCCAGTCCTTGGGCACCTCTCCTGTCCTCCATGACCTTCCAAAGATGATAGGGAGTGGCTTAGTGACAGCATCCACCAGCTCCCTCAGCACTCGTGGGTGCATCCCATCGGGGCCCATGGATTTGTAAGGATCCAGTTTGCCTAAATGATCTCTAACCCAA
>WEKW01031775.1:13682-36200 GCA_013389905.1 Sula dactylatra | reverse complement strand
AAGGTGAGTGGTGGTTATTGAGGTTGTATTGGATAATACGGGACCTGAGCATGACGTAAATGGTATGGAACAAGGGGTGGATATTGGAGTAGCCACAGCTAAAACCATGACAACTAAATATGCAGAAAATCAAGCAATAGATTAATTCTTCAGCCCTGATACTGCCACGCTGTTGCTATATGCACAGTTTTAGCCTTGTGCTCTGCTCTCTGCAATCCAGCTTTATTTTGCTGACCGTCTTGAACCTCTGGACATTCCCCTCCTTACCGCCCTGCTTCTGTCAGCAGAAACCAGTAATGCTTTTCCAGCTCAGAGGAAATGAATTCAGAAAGGGAGGAAAAACTGAGGTGGTGAAAATGGATCTTTACCCTCTCGTTCAGCTGGCAGTACTTTGTCCCTCCACGGAAGACTTCTCAAGCAGAAAAAAATCGCTGGAGTTGGGTGTCAGAAGACAGGAAAAGGATTTCTGGGTTGTGGGGGAATACTGAGTGGAGGAGAGGATTGCTTTGGGATAAGAAGTCTCATTCCTCAGTGGAGTGGGGAGAGGAAAGAAAACTGAGCACCGTCTTGTACTGTAGCTCCTTCAGTTGGATTATTTGTCCATTGAAGAAGTCTTGGCCCTTTCTCAGTAAACTCAGATCCGGCCAGCAAGCACAGGGTTAGCAAAGGAGAGAAAAGACACTTGCTTCCATCTCCCACCCTTTTGAAGCACCATTCGTGCATTACAGGATAGCTCTAATGGCATTGTCAATACTTGATGATATTATGACATTTGGTTTTGTGATACTTATCAATGTACAAATTCAAAGAGCATCACAGTCTACTACTAACTTGAAAGCTTTTTAATTTTTTTCTTTAGTTACACATTTTCCAAAACTGCAGAATTGGAAAAAAAAAATCAGTTAGGTTTTTTCTGTTTGCTTTTGTGTTTTTAAATAATGAACATTCAGGGTTCTCTTTATAGGCTTGAACAGTTTCTATGTGCAGTACAATATTAAAGAGGCTCTGCTAGCTGGTAGCTAGTGCTTATTAGGCTGGTGAATTGATGCATATTTTAAATTGCATATAGGCCTGGTTTGTGATTCTCTTTCAGAATCTTATTCCAATCTATAAAATGACTTGCACCACTTTAATGCAGTAAGCATATTTTTAAAAGATTTGTACTTTGTAAATACCTTTTATTAATTAAGCTTTACAGTAATGATGTTAAGTAACTGTTATGTTATTTTTCCAGAAATTAATTTTTGCTTTTAAACTTCTAAAATCAAACTGTAAACTGGTTTCTTTTGGCTTTATTCCATGGAGCTAGAGAGTTCCCCATAGGGCATAATACTGTAAGTTTCATTTTAATGTTCTCTAATCTATCCAAAGCAAGGTGACGTATTTGAAGGCTAAAGCCCAGATTTATTCCATCTAGTTTCACTGAGCTATTCAAATTAAAAATCTGCTGCTTCTGTGAAGTCAGTGATTATGGGTCAGGAGGTCTCCCAGATCTTAAATGGTCTGAACTGAACTTTGCGAATGTCCCTTTCCCTCTGTATTGTCTAAGGTCCTACCTTGAGAAGCTTCTTTCAGTGCATAAAGTTATGTGGGTTCAATCCAGACCCACAATCCATGGAAAAGGGTACCATGTCCTTTAGGAATGAACTGAGAGTGTGGGATAGTGAAATTGAGAGAAGGAGAAGCTGTAAGCCTCCACTTAAAGATCCACATTAAAAATAAGGTATAAGGGGATTTCTTCCTTAATTGTAACTTGAAAAATTTAGTGTCTGTATGTTTGGTCTCAGACTTCTACATCATTTCATTAAGAACAAATCAAATCACTGTGTTGTTTTTTACCCAAGTTGTTAGCTTATTGGTTACAGGATGTATTTTTTTTTAGTTATTTTCAGAATCATTATTAAAATTGCAGATTAAATAAAGAGAGGGGGGAAAAAAGGATTATTTCTTAGTCTGTAAGTTGGGATGTGACTTAATAGCTGCATATTGATTTATTAGCTGTGCAGTGTGAGAGGAAACCTATTGAAGTGTCAAGAGAAAAATCTTCAAACTGTGCAGCTTCTACAGAAAAGATCTACATTCGGAAAGATCTTCGTAGTCCATTAGCTGCAACTCCAACTTTTGTTACAGACAATGAAACAGCAAGGTACGTAGATTCTACTCAGAAGCAGCTCCTTCTGTTTCCTGAAACAGGTTTTAAAATTAACCAAAATTAAAATGTGTGCTGTTTTGCATCAGATCAACAGGTCTGCTGGAATCGGGAATGTTTGTTAACATTCATCAGTCTGCAATAAAAAGTGAGCCTACTGTGCTGATGACTCCAGATAAGGTATATGATGATATGATTGATACATTAAGCAGAGTTGATTGCTGTAACTGTGTTTGTAGGGACAGGAGTTCTGTTTTGTTGTGCTTCTGTTCTGTTAAATTAATTTTTAAAACACTCCTTTACAACATTAGCCAGTGTTGCAAATGCCTTCTGTTCACAAAAATGCTTTTAGCCTTGCATGGTAAAAATGCTAAAAGCTCTACAAAGTAAATGCCTTCCTCCATGTTTTTAGAGCTTTAAGGGCTGCATTATTTTTCTTTGTATTGGGCTATCCTGACACTTGGATATTTCTTTTGCCCCAATAAAGTGAGGTGTTTGCAAAACCTCACACAGCATTATCACAGTGCATTTCATAAATACTGTTAGTTTTTCCCCTGAATTGCTAATTTTTTTGCAAAGCTAATAAGCGCTATCTCAGCAACAATCCTATTTCTGAACTGGTTTTCCTTTGTTTCTATTTTGTTACACTTACTGATCCACTAAAGCTATGTGGAAACTTCCCTACACAGGCACAGTAGGAAGCTTTTGTATTTTTGTAGCTGATATTAAATTACCTTGTACAGTTTTCATGCATTTTGCCTCACTTGCTATGTCTGCAAAGGGCCCCATCAGAAGTTGTTTATTCCATTTCACTTTTCTGTCTCTGTAGAGTACGACAATGCAAGCTAAATGACATGTAGCATGCTGTGTGAGCAGCAGCATACTTGTCTCTAATCATGCACTTTCCCTATTAATTTTTTTGTGGGCAGGGTGGGAAACCTGTCTTACTGCCTCTGAATCACCTTGTTCCCTTGCAGTTTAAATAAAGACATAAAAATGAAAAAGGCTGCAGCAGAATTCTTATTCTGCTTGCTTCTAAAGGTGACTTTTTATCCATTCTTTCTTTTCAAACATTCTGCTACCCTGTTACTACTGACTAATTTACATGAGGAAGGAAGGAAGATGCTAAAAATATAATGTAGTGCAGTTGTATAGTCCTGGTGACTGACTAGTGACTGGAAATGATAAATTCTCTTTCTGCACTTGCTTACCATCTGTAGCATTATTTCTGAAAGAAGTAGATAGCTATTCCAAGTAAAAGTAAATGTCTAAATATTTCATGTTTTAGAAGCAGTGCAGTGTCTAATTGCTGCATTATGATTACCCATTTACTGAAAACAATAATTTTCTTACAGGTCTATTCACATGCTCAGTTCTTCATTTATGTAAAAGCTAGGTTGCTCTATTGCAAGTTAACTGCTGCCAACATGAGAGAATTAAAAGTTATACTTTTCCCTTAGGTTGAAGCATGTCAGGGAGATTTAAGTACACTGGCAAACGTGGTGACTTCATTAGCAAATCTCAGTAAATGCAAAGACATGTCACAAAGCAGTACAGAGCTATCTATGATTGAAAGTTTAAGTAATGGAGATGCATCATTATCTGAACTCCAGCAAGAAGAACAAGCTAGTAGTGATGTTACAAGGTAAGGCATGTTACACTTGAAAATACTATTCTTTTCAAGACAGTCTCTGTCAACTCAGACCATTAAATCATCACAGTGCAGGAAATTTATCTGCATTAAAATAATAGTAGTAACAGCCTAAGCTCATGTAGAACATAAATCTTGTAAGATTTTTCCAAGTGAAATCATAAGGAAGTTTTATTTGAGAAATACTTTCAGTTGTTTGTACTGGAAATGAATTTCAATGTAAATGTTAGAGCTGATTTTCTTACCTTTTGGTTGGCCTTAATAACGTGTATTAGACCTTGTACTATAGTCTTAGCACTTTGTATCATCCTGGAAAACTGTTTCTTAGAGATGTCATCTGTGTAAGTAGTTTAATGCCTGTAACTATTAATCGCCTTAAAAACTTGAAAAACATTTTCTTTCTACACAGAAGTCAGAGAATTCTCATCATCAATACAGAAACATTCAGTGAATATCTTACAAACTTGTCTTGCGCTGGTTTTAACTGCGCCATTTTGGTAAACATAAGCGTAAGATATTCTGTGTAGTACATACTCAGTTATTCCGTCAGTCACAATCGTGTTCTTCCTTGATTGTCATCTCATGCAAGCTTCTGACAGCTGTCCCAGCAATATTCCTTTACACACCATCTACATTGTACATGCTGTTTTGAAAAAGTGTATATGGAGTAAATCCATCAAGGAAAAAAAGATCGGTATATAGTGAAGTAGTTTGTACTGACTGAAATACAGGATTTCCCCTTTGGTCTCTACTGCTTTGCATAATTGCAAGCAGAATGTATTTGTTCTGCTCCTTTCTTTATACTCCGCTTTGAAAATCAGTGTGACTTCATATAGATGCTGATTTGGGCCTTTGCTATGTCCTCCTAGGTAAAGAATATAAGAATGTGCTGTGTAAATAGTATTGTTGTACGTGCTGATAAACTTCATTCAATACTGTGGTTGTTCCAAAAGATGTAATCTTTCATTTGTTTATTTCCTGACACTTTCAGATGCTTGCTTTTGCCAACTTCAGTGTTTCTGTTCAGTTTTAAAAATCTGTGTATGGAAAGGCAACAAGTTCTCTCAGCCAGAGAGCTTGAAGGAGCTCTGACTCAGCTTAATGCGTACTCTTGTCCAGTAGGTTACTGAATAGATTTCCAGTGGGGAGGTTCAAGTTAAATATTCCTCTGAAAGGGAAGTTGTTACCCAAGCAGAAGCTAAAATTTTTATCTAAATCTTTGATTTCCTTGCCAGGCCCTATGCCAGCTTGATCTAACAGACACAGATGTTTGAAGAAAGGAGTTTAAGGGATTTCAGGAAGCAAGTTTTAACCATGCATGTTTTTCATGTATTTTATTATATTCCATTGCTTGCAGCTACAGCAGTTAAGCTTTCACTTTTGCTGACACATATTTAGTGTACAACTTTGCTGCTAGCATTCTGCTGCTTTTATATTGTAATGTTATATGCCTTGCCCTCTAAGGGCTTCATTATCGGTGTTCATTTTTTATAGTTTATCAGCAGTCCTAAGTCCTATACATCTGTTAGTGACTGAGCCTGACAAAAAGAGAACCAAAGTTGTTTATACCTCTTTTTCTCACTTTGTGGGCTAGGTTTTTGTAGCTTCCAGGCAAGCTTTGTTCCAGATTCTCTTTTCCTTGGTGTTTTACCTTGCAATCATTGCTCATGTTGGGGCTTCATGTATGAAAAGGACCCACAATACTGAGCCGTGGGGAAGCAAAGCTTCTACTGACTTTTGCTGGCTTGCTACTGCCAACTTACAAGTTAGGAGGAAGAATATTTATTTGCATGCAAATATTCAGGAATAAGTTGGAAACAAAGTATCATGAGCAGACATGGTTAACCAGTGTACCTGCCCACCCTGTGCAAAAAGGACTCTTCAGCCCATACTAGGATAAATACAGGATCGTGGCAGATGCATATGACATTTGGGTTTTGGGGGAAGGAGCAATCTTGTACCTCCTTTACGTTTCTGTCCCTGCTACATGAAAAGCCCTGCAGAGATCCTATTTTTCCTAAGATGCACCTGCCACTGAGCTGCTGGGTTTGCCTGTTCTACCTAATGCTGCCAAGAGTGAGCCCCACAGGACCTGAAACTTAGATCTCCTAGCAGGAGTCCAATAAGATAACTTCTAGAGCTTACCCATGAATGCATTCCCTTTATGCCTACTTTCTGTATATCAGAGACAGAAAAAGTCCCAGATTTATCTGTGTAGTCCGCTTACATCTGTTTAGTCCACTTGTGCACGCCCCAGTTACCCTCACGTGTACACATCAAGGTATACAAGCTACTGTAGGACCAAAAACTAGTTCATTTACTATCTCAAGCCTGAGGCAGTGACAGCAGCTCTTTTATTGTGATGTTTCATTTGGTTGTAAATGGTTATGTCAAACTTAGTAAACATTTAGGGGTTTTTTTAGCATGGTAATGAATTTAGATAGCTAGGGAGTGTGGAGAAAGAGGTGGCAAAGTTCTACTCCAGACTTTGGCATTAAATCAGTGATTTTAGATTCTGTGGTAATAAATATGTCTCTGTAAATTGAGAATCAGCTCTACATACAAGCTGACAATCAGCTTTTGTAAAGTTTTCCAACCTTGGTGCATAAGTTTTTCATGCAACACTGTATACAAATGATACTGCTCTCAGGACTGTCATCTGTCCATAGGTAGTGATCAAGTCTGTACATTTGTGATTGGAGATATATCAGTTGCAGTTCTCAGGTGTATTCATGAACAGAAAAACAGATCTGTTATCAAGCAGCAAAATAATGAGTAATATATCTGTGCTTGTCCTGACATCTCCCCTGTAACGTTTGTGCATTTGACAGGAGTCAGTGCCCCACCTCAAAGGATACTAAGGATGGTACTGAAAGCACGAGTGCTTTCTCTTACATATTTCAAAACAGTCTTTTCAAAATAAGTTGAATAACCTAACCACAACTCATTACTTTAAAAAAAAAAACAAACAACAGCTTATTCTGTTTGTGCTTCATAGCAGCAAAAATCTGTGAAATTTATGTGTGCACTATATTGCTTTAATGGCAGTCTGATCATGTCCTCAAAACACTCATACCAGCACTCTCAGTAAACATCACTAAAGAGATCTTGAAAGGCAAACTGTGATTCAGCAGCACAATCAATATGTCAAAACTGTGAATTTGTTGGCAACTAGTGTGAACAGGATATGCTGCTAATTTCTGTTTCAGAGCTGCTGTAAGTTGGAGTTTTCAGGGATTTTGTTCAGTGGAGTGTCAGGAAAAGCATGCTACTGACTTTTATTTTCCAGATCTGGTTCTTTGAAACAGTCACCCAAATACAAGTTTCAGACATGTGCAGATTCCTCCTGAATTGAAACTGAAATTGAAATCGAAAATTGAAATTTTGTTTTCTTTTTTGTTTGCTGTACTCTTACAGGGCATTTGATACTCTTGCAAAAGCATTAAATCCAGGAGAGAGTGCAGCATGCCAGAACTCTGAAAGCGTTGAAGCCAGTGTACAGCTGATTGGTGGAGAAACAAGCATGAATATAGTTGAAATAGAGGGGCCACTACTCAGTGATGCACATGTAGCATTCAGGGTACTCGATACTTTACTGTTGACTATTTATAACCATTTTAACATAGTAATATAAAGTAATGATCTGATCAAATCTTATTTTGAATTTCTTAGAATAATAACTACTTGTTCTGGTATTGGCATTAATTTCTGATGAATGTACCGCTTTTGTTCACTGGTTAATTCTTTGTTTGGGAAAATGTACAGCTCTCTTCAGTGGTTTAGTTGCACTGTTTACTTTATAGCTTCTTACCTTAAAAATATTAGGTAATCCCTGCACAATTACTTATATAGACAAGAGCCGCACAAAGCAGAGAGTCAGCATCCACATTCTCACTTGTTAACAGGTGGATCTGATGCAATCTGCAGCTGGATTTTGAGACTCTCAAGTGCATTTGTCAGTTTCTCCTTCGTGTATATGCCCTATTTTAGTATGGTATTAATTGACTTTAATCATTAAGGGAAAATATGGTTTCTTTTTTAGAGCCATGTATTTTCTGGCTTTATTTCTCATTTTATGGGCCTGCAGAAATTCTCCTATCAATTTTTTTCATCTTATTATTCACGGATAGTCAAAAAGCTTGCTCATCTGAAAACTTCCTCAGTACCTGGCATTTTATTAAACTTTGCCCCTCTGTGCTGGTTTTGGCTGGGATAGAGTTAATTTTCTTCACAGTAGCTGGTATGGGGCTGTGTTCTGGATTTGTGCTGAAAACAGTGTTGATAATACAGGGATGTTGTAGTTACTGCAGAGCAGCACTTTACACAGTCAGGCCTTTTCTGCCTCTCACCCCACCCCACCAGTGAGTGGCTGGGGGTGCACAAGAAGCTGGGAGGGGACACAGCTGGGACAGCTGACCCCAACTGACCAAAGGGATCTCCGGTACCAGAGGGCGTTGTGCTCAGCAATAAAACTAGAGGAGAGGTTGGCGGGGAGGCTGGTGCTCAGAGACTGGCTGGGCATCAGTTGGTTGGTGGTGAGCAATTGTTTTCATTTGCATCACTTGTCTTTCATGGGTTTTAGTTTTATGTCCTTCTTGTTGTTGTTATTGTTATTGAACTGTCTCTGTCCCAAGCCACAAATTTTCTCAATTTTACCCTTCAGATTCTCTCCCACATCCCACTGGGGGGGGAGTGAGCAAGTGGGTGGTTCTTAGTAGCTGGCTGGGGTTAAACGACGACACCCTCTCATCAGCACATTTTGATCGCTCAAATAAACCTCTAATGCAAATGTCAAGTGTTTTTTTAAAATTTTGTTAGCCAAACCATTATATTAAAAAGTATTAATTTCTGAAGATAATCCTACAACACTGTATTTAGCAGTTTTGGGTCAAATCCCACGTTCTTCACATATGCGGGTAACGACACTGATTTTACTCATGTATATTGAGAAAGGTAGAGCTGGTCCTTTCTGATGTGTATTGTTTGTATTTTTAGGACTTGGGAGCAGCTGTATATTGGGTATTTTACTCACACATCAAAAGATTTTTGATGTATTTATTTGTAAAGCATTAACTAAAAGTATAAAAAAAGATGTTTTGTGAAATAGAATTCACACACACCCTCCCCAGGAATTGTGGTAACTCCTCTAAATTTTCAGGCCACTTATTCCACTCATCTAGGGGAAGCTTGAGAAAGTAATGATGCCTCTGTGATTGTATTTTTTATGTATTTATCTATATATAAATGTAAGCAACTTCATTCTAATTACGGTGAATCTTCTAAAACTTATTCTTTGAGAGTGTCTCAAAGGTTGAGTTTTATTTGGGATTTTCAACCTCCAGGTATCCCAGACATGATTTTTATCATCTATGATAAAGATTCAAAATTTTTGCTTTTTTTTGTGGCTTTGTAGTTATTATAGGATATAACAGTGTGCTTATAATGAAGGCGGCAGTCATTCAATTTTATTTCAGGATTATCTCATGTTTATTTAAAAAAAATTTTTACTTTTCCACTTAAACTCTAAGACTGATTTTTTTCTTATCGTGTTTTTTATGAAGAAAGTAAAATAACTGACTTGCACTTTGGTTTTTTTTTCTTCTTTTTTTCTTTTTGGTTGTCAGCTCACCATGCCTTCTCCTATGCCTGAATATCTTAACGTTCACTATATCTGCGAGTCTGCCTCCAGGTTGCTTTTCTTGTCCATGCACTGGGCACGTTCCATTCCATCTTTCCAAGCTTTAGGGTAAGTGTTCAGTTACTCTATTCATTCATGTTGTGAATATGCACTTTTAAATTTTTTATTTTCACTGTCTTCTGACATGTTAAAATGTATATCTACTTATTAAAACTTATTAAAACTGTTTTATAGATCTTCATCATGAAGGTAAATTTTCTGAATCAAAACTACTGCCAATTTCAGTCCAATTTAGGTACTTTGGTTGGATTTTGAAGGAAAAAGGAGTAGATTTATAACAATCAAATGCCTGCACACTGCTAATTCTTTAAATTTTTAGTAGGTAGGACTTCCTATCATTTTGTAATAGCTACATCCCAAACTAAGATGCTTATCAGGCAGTCACCAAAAAGAAGCTCCTCTCTGGATCCCCAAATATTGTTCTCTTTATAGGTGAATTAGTAGTAATAATTTTGCCTTTAATAACTTATATGAAGAAAATGTTTAGCTAGATTCAGCAAGCATTCAGGATGAAGTTGTTTAATTTCAGGGGATTTTCCAAAAACAAATGGTTGCTGTAGCCAGAAAGTAATTCTTATTATTCTTTTTACAGTTTGTATAACATCCTGCTTTTCCAGCAGAATTCAGTGTGTCACTTAAAATTCTTAGGCTAAATGTAGTAATACATTGCCCATCATCATGAGAAGAGAAAACATCTCAAAACAGCATGGGGAAAAGTGATTTATGTTTTTTCAGAAGTAATTTTATGAAGACACATCAAACAAAGAAAGATACTGTATCAGCTCTGACACAAATGGAGTATAAATCATGTTTGTCTGTTNAGTGAGGGATTGTCCCCTCTTCCAGGAAGGCTGTCAAAAGCAGGATAATCTGTGGTTAGAATTTGTGTTTACTCAGATGTTTAAGCCAAATGATTCTGCATTGTTTAAGGAAAGATACCATGTTGTGTGTAACTGAAGCTTGTGTTTTGGAGAAGGAAAAAGTAAAATTCTGTAAAGTTAAACGATAGCAAGGTAAAAAAAAATCATGTAAATATGATGTTTTAATTTAGTGGAAATTGTTGCCCTGCAGAATTTCAAAATACGTAGCAAATTAGCATAGTACATTATATCATTATACGTTTTTTAAACGTTCTTGTAACAGAGGGACATTGCAAATCAGTGTTATAACAACACATGGGAGTTGCTTTTTAAAAATAAAATGTTGTACAGAAGACCTGACTCTGAAAAGATTTAACAAGAAATGCATATAGAAAATATGCGGGTTTTTTAATGTATTACTTCCCAATATATTTTTCTGTTTGAATAAAAAAACAGAGGAGTAGGCTGTCTTAATAGTGTTAATATTCCCCTGTGTTAGCATTTACATGGGCAACAGTATTTAACATAAATACACAATTTTCCTTTTGAAGAACTTAAAATACTAACTTTTTTCAAGTGGAGATTTATTTGAAATTAATGCAGCTTTTTTAGTTTGAGCACATTATGTACTATAATTTTAACTTTTAGAAGTGTGACTCATTTCACTTCTAAAATGAAGAGAAATTCATGGTACTAGTTATTGAGAGGAGTTGATGAGCCAAAACAAAACCATAGTAATGGTTCTGTAAGGAAGGTAGATAATTGTACCCAGGTGGTTCCCTCCTCAGGCAATATTTTCCTTAGTCTCATCAAGACAGTTGGCTTTGGCATACTGATTTAGTTAATGATACCAAGTTATTGCTTAGTTCATCTTCCTGCACGAGGATCTTCTAGGCAAGAGAGATTCCTACTGAAATGTTCATCAGGCTGGTTACAGCCTCTTAGTTTTTTGAGGCTGCTTAAGTTTCAGCTGGTTCTGGTCTAAGTTTGTTCAGCCATAAAGTTGCTCTAGATGATACATTTTTCTACACAGATACCAGTTGAGTAGCTTTCAAAAAACAGTAGTTTTCACTGTTCCTCAGCATAGTCCCTTTGACAGGAGATGAATGGGGTTATGAAAAATACATGTAGAAGCTGCATGTACAGTATCATGTCTACCATAACAAGAACTGGATCATAGTANAATATGCTTTTCTTCTTTGATAGGCCTTGTGCTTTTAAATTTTCATTATTTATATTTACTGGCTCAAACTGAGACATGGTACCTGAATTTGACTCCTCACTTGTAGGATTTCCTTTTTAAGGTACTGAGCTCTTGTTAAGCTCTACAAGTTAGAGATGCTTGGCAATATGGAAAGTTAGGTTACTAATATGGAAGTGCCTGAATATGGATTGATATACTTAGTTTTAAGCTTCTGTATTTGAAAAAAAATATCGACTACACATGAAACTTAAGTTAATGAGTAATTCTTACAGTAAAGAAATCCTCACGACCTCTATTTGTACTTGAAGTCTGTATTTCAAACCTTATTCCAAACATGAAGGGGATACAAAAATCAGCAGTCAGGAAACTCAGGAACTTGATTTCACATATTCCATTTCACATGTATTTTAAATTAAGAAATTATACCAACCTGCCAGATTTCAAGTAAAAAAAAAAAAAATCTTTGGCTCTATTCAACATACAGGAACAATGCAAACTTTTTTTGACCATGCCTGTAAATGTTATTCAAAAATTAGTGTAAATCCTAAGAAAACTAGCTTGATGGAATATGCCCAAACAGTTGTCATTTACTGCTGTAACTTCAGCTTGCTTTTGTGATAGAAATATATCTCCTTTTAGATCATTAAACCAAAAATTTCTTCATTACAAAAGTCACTCTAAAACAGGTATTTTAATCCTAGCATGCAAATAAAAATATTTTTGATGCAGGTCTTCATTTCGGTACTGGCTACAATGTTGTATTAGATGTTTGATGAAGTGTTCTTCAAATTAAAAAAACTATGTGAATGTAAATGGCTGGTTTTATTAAGTGAAATTATTGTATTTTTTAATAGACAGGATAACAGCATATCATTAGTAAAAGCCTGCTGGAACGAACTTTTTACGCTTGGTCTTGCACAATGTTCACAAGTTATGAATGTGGCAACTATATTAACTGCATTTGTTAACCACCTTCATGGCAGTTTACAGCAAGGTAAGGTGTATACTGTGCACATTGCCAGATGTGGGGAATTACTTCATGTTTTTTTAAGTTTTGAACTGCGCAGAAGCTTTTTACTTATCCTTCAGTTGTCCATGAAAATTTACTGTTCATAGAGTTTTGTGGTTAGTATTAAAACAAAATAATACTAGAATATACAGTACACAAGATAGAATTATTTAGCAATTTTGCAAGAGTCAGCTGTGCTAATACTTATCCCCAAATTAAACTAAGCTAAACTAAAATAACCCTTCTATCCAATATAGGTTAGCATTTACTGGGGTTGTTTTTATTGTGTGTCTATGTAATGTCTTATAGTGTTCTACTGTTCTGTTAATATACGTCAGCTCAAATTAAGAATATTTCAGGCAGCATCAATGTTAAGAACACAAGAGTACTGTGTATATGATTGCTCTGTTTCAAGGGTATAAAGTAAAGAATGACCCACCTGTCCTTGCTGTTCATAGCTGTGAAGCAAAGCAGCCGAATGCCAACTTGTTGATATACTTCCTTTACATAATTTGGCTTGTTGACTTCTGTATACTAGTTTTAGACTACATGCAAGTCTTCAACAGATCTTCATGAAGCATACTTCGTTCCCATATGATCCTTATCCATATAATCCGTAGTATCTGTATATGTACTAACTATATTTGTTCCTTTTTAATCCTGCGTCCTGCATCTTTTACATATTTTTCATTCAAATGAAAGAGATGTCAGTTGGCCGCCTCCTTCATTCACTCTGCAGTGAAGGAAATGTTGTTCTGAGTGGTAGGAGAGTCTTTTAGCTAATCTTGTTTGTGTGCTTGTGAACGCTCACAAGGTTATCAGCACTAACAGCTAACCAATCAAAAATTCTATAGTCTTCATCTGGTCATAGTCTTAACATATTTTTAGTAAGGTAGATATTTTCAGGTTTAACTAGATTTTAGTGTTATTTGCTGTTATATGCATGGAAATTCACTGTCATTAATGCTATTCAAAACCAGATTGATAAGCTGTAAAAAAACAGCCCACAAGACTATAGATTTTTCCTCTCCTTTTATGATAAGGGAATTAAAGAATTATTTCTGACAGGTTTTCACATTTTAAAAATATCCACAAGATCCTCCTATAAATAACAAAATTAAAGCAAATTGATTAAACCTCTAAATGTAATGGATCAGCTAAAGATATTAACAAATAAATTTGTGAATATCTCCAGGAGTGATACAAATGGAATCTGGGAACTTACTTTGCTCTACATAATTTTTAAGCATGTTCACCAAAGAGTATTATAGTAATTAATCGTGGTTTTATCATTACTACAAATACATATTTTTGCCATTTAACTTGGGAATTCAGTTTGAATGCACAAATCAGAAATTTATATCCAGTGTCGTCTGGTTGTGTAGTATGCCAGCTACAGCATCTCCAAGAGATGACAAGTTTGTGTGGCCCAGGGACCCTAGTCTGATGGATCGTGGAGGGAGTGGGGTTTTCAGGCCGCTTAGCTATTGCTGACCCCAGGGGAACAGATGTGCACCAACCACATTCCCCCAGATGCAAATCAGGAAAAGTGTATAGTGCACCTTCTTTTTCAGCAGTGGCATGGTCTTTGACTAAAATAACCTATGAGACTGTACACCAACCCACCTCATGGCATGTACTCTTAGATGTAGAGGATAGATCTGCAGTAGCAGTGTATTCTTTACGTACAAGTAGTCTTTCCCTTCCTTGATCATTTCAAGCTCTAGTCCACCTCTCATTGTTGGAAGCTTTAGTGGCATGAAGAGACCTAATTCTACAATGTAAGAAAAAAAAAATCATTATAGTCCATAATTGCTTGTGTCAAGATTATTCAGACCTAGAATGTGAGTTTATAAATTTCCTACTGTTTGAATCTAATGCAAATCATTATTTTTAAAAATCCAGTGTGACTACAGTTTTTCATGTGTGTTGACTTGGGGGGTTTATATTTTATGTGTGTGTTGACTTAGATAAGCTGCCAACAGACAGAGGAAAATTAGTAATGGAGCATATCTTCAAATTGCAAGAGTTCTGTAACAGCATGGTTAAGCTTTGCCTAGATGGATATGAATACGCATATTTGAAAGCGATCGTCCTCTTCAGTCCTGGTACGTAATTATTCCTAATGTAAAACTTCAATCTATGCTGTTTTTTGCCATATAACTTCTGCCTGTTTCATTATGTGCAGTTACTGTTACCTGAAGAATTACTGCCTCACTTGTTGAGGAATCTAGATAGGTGTGTAATGAAGACTGTAGGAAGAGGAGGGTTAATCTTTTAATGTAAATAGTTGAATGCTGCTTTGGAGACTTAAGTTTTACTCTTGCTTCTGCCATTGATGTTTTTTAAATTTTTATTTATTTATTGCTTTTAATTCTGTGCCTCCTTTCTGGGGTACTCTTTCTGAGGACCTGCAGTTTAATTTTCAGAAGCATTGCTCTTGCACAGCCAGTGGAGATGGATTGAAGTTGGGTTTTTAATGTATGAAAGACTATCTCTCTGGGCATCGATTCTCACATGCAAAATTACAGAAACATATCACCTCACTTCACATAGGTATTTTGAAAATAGATATTACATATAGCATTTCTGGGGAATGAACACCACAAACATTCCCTTATATTATTATTTCTGTCTTTTGAACAGTATTTGCCTAATGTACTCCAAGTAACATGCATTATGTTACTCCAAGTAACATGATGCACCCCATCCTGGGGTGCATTAAAAGAAGTGTGGCCAGTAGGTCGAGGGAGGTTTTCCTCCCCCTCTACTCTGCCCTAGTGAGGCCACATCTGGAGTACTGCATCCAGTTCTGAGCTCCCCAGTTTAGGAGAGACAGGGAACTACTGGAGAGAGTCCAGCGGAGAGCTACCAAGATGATCAGGGGACTGGAGCATCTCTCTTATGAGGAAAGGCTGAGGGACCTGGGTTTCTTCAGCCTGGAGAAAGAGAAGACTGAGGGGGGATCTCATCAATGCTTATAAATATCTAAAGGGTGGCTGTCGAGGATGGGGCCAGACTCTTTTCAGGGGTGCCCAACGACAGGGCAAGGGGCGATGGACACAAGTTGGAACGCAGGAAGTTCCACCTAAGCATGAGAAAAAACTTCTTTACTGTGGAGGTGACAGAGCAGTGGAACAGGCTGCCCAGAGAGGTTGTGGAGGCTCCTTCCCTGGAGACATTCAAAACCTGCCTGGACGTGGTCCTGTGCACCCTGCTCTGGGTGTACCTGCTCAAGCAGGGGGGTTGGACAAGATGATCTCCGGAGGTCCCTTCCAAACCCCTACCATTCTGTGATTAATGAACATACATCAGACAGTGAAGATTATTTTTTTTTTCCTTCTGGGAGATTAGTCTACAATATGGAAGAAGGAGTGCTCTGTTTATGATAGATAGTGACCCAGTAGTTAGATTATGTAGCACATATGCCTGGACTGTAGAAAATTACAAAATTAGTTTTCATTATTTGAAAATTGTAGAATTAACTTTTCACTGGAGACATTCACATATCAGTATATTGCAGGTCTTAAATTCATCATTCAAAATTTACGGATTGAATATAAAACAAAAACCAAATCTTTTGATTAAAGAAAATGTATAAACCTCAAGTACTTTCTGTATCTCCAGGAATTTTTCGCTGTCACATTTAGAAAGTAAATCTTCAGTCAATCCATTTTGCATTGGAAAGTTTCAAAAGCATCAACAGATTCCTTAATCCTTGTTGCTTTGCCTTTTTTAGATGCTGATGTCCCATAGAAAAGATCAGAGCAAATTTTAAAAAGCTTTCTGAATCTTAGTGACCTCCCCCCCTTACCCCCCCCGCCCCCATCAGTAGTGAAGAATATGGAGGAGAACTGGGTATTTGGTTCTTGTCAGTTCTGTAGATTTATTAGCTCTGAGAACAACTTTCATTTTCCATTTAGTTAAAGAAATTAGTTGAGGTGAGAAAATCTTCTGGAACTTGGACACTTCCAAAATGTAAATTTTAAGCAGCTTTGTGGGGGCGGGGGTGGGGGGGTGGAGAGAGAATTTTGAGGTTTTAGCTTTGCAGTTTCCCTCATATTTACATGATCTTTTCTTTATGTAGTATCTACAAGGACTATCCGTATCTCCCAGTAAAAGTGGCAGCATCAGCAGGAATTCATGGTATTCATCTAAGCGCACAACAAAACCCTGCACATCTTCCATTGCTTTTTTCTTTTTCCTTTTTTAATATTGCATTAATGGAAGACTTCTGAGATGAACGACGTTCTTCCAAATAAGAGGCACTATAAGTAGTGTCAGAACCCTCCAGGAAAGATGACAAATTCCCAGAGAATATTCCAGTGATAATCTTCTATTGTGGATCACTGAGGAAAATCAGATCCTGAGTGTTTTCACTATAGAACATAATCCTGCTGTCAGTCCTCATGACTAGGAGAATCTTGCATGGTTTTATGTGTTTGTTTCTACAGTCCACTGAAGCACAGGAACAATTTCAGTTTTCTGATAAGCAGTACCCACCATGAGTTTAATTGCAATATTAAGAGCTCTTGAAAATGTTTGCAATTTTTCTTTTCTGCTGAGGATTGAAGAGTTGCCTGGACTTTCCACTAGTATTTCAGAAGAGGCAGAGACTTTCTTTAACTGGAGGGTGGGAGGGTGTTTGCTTGTTTAATTTTAGTAGATAATGCTCGCAGGACATGTAATTTTCCTTTAGGTGTTCCTTAGCCCAAAATACTCGGAGTAAGACTTTGCATCTTTATAAATGGCTACTGGTGTACTAGCAGTGGTCTTCCAACTACTGTTTTTGGGGAATTTGACTTCTAACTGTGTTTCTGACATTGCTCTAAAAGTAGTGTCGTGAAGCGATGCGTATTGCATGTCAACAACAACTCTTCAGAATGTGTTGCTTCTTTATGGCCTTATTAAATAAACCTCTTGTTCTCTGCATAAATTTGAAATCACGCTTTCAGAATGACTGAATTACTATACAGGACAAAATATTCCTCTGTGAAATTGTGTTAAGGGCAGTCCAGTGTATCACATAACTGCTAAATTGCTCTGAAAGCTTCTATATCTGCAGAGCTAGACCAAAAACTCCTGGTTTTGTTGACAGAAGGCCACATATTTGGAGAGGTGTGACTGTTAGAAATAATCTTTTATCTGACATAATTTGGCAGCTCATTTATGAGCCCATTTCTGAAAAATAAAATCTGTGTGAATTGTCATGCTGCTATGACAGTAAAATATTTACATTAAGATAGATAGATAATAAAAATTACAGACCATATAAAGGGTTCAGATTTACTGGATAATAATTTTGAAATGTGACTTGGCAGTTAGGTTCATATGCTTTCATTTTAGCAAGAATTAGTTAGATTTCTAGTGTTCAAATCACTGCTAAAAATTCTATTTAGCACGTTTGAAAATTTTGCACCAAACAGTTGAAAAAGAGTGATCTGCTACATATGTTCTGCAGTTTTTAGGAAACAAATGGTTTATAGCCTTTTATTCCGCTTTTTCCACTGACCTTAATTTTATCCTTTGCTTCCCACCCAAATGCTATTTGTGCACACAATATTCCAGTAAATGACAGTGTATTGAGACAATGCTGTTCTACTGCTACACAGAGAACAGAGCTGTATCATCAAGATTGATGTAAACATTGCAAGCACTGCATTTATTTGAACTCTTCAAAATGTCTGGTTATACTTATAAAAAAACTAAGTAAAACATAAACACAGAGGAAAAGAAGCATAAGGAGGTAAGGCAGCGTCCTCCGCTAAAAGTGTGAAGTTGCTACACCTACCAAATAATTATTTCAGTATGCTTACAATTAGATAATCTGTATGGATTTTAGTGCATCTTATATGGAGCAGGTATAACAATGTAGAGTGGGGTTTTCTTTCAGATCACCCAGGTCTAGAAAATGTGGTGCAGATTGAGAAATTTCAAGAAAAGGCTTACATGGAGTTCCAAGACTATGTAACAAAAGCATATCCAGATGATACTTACAGGTCTGTAAACTTATATGCTTGCTTGATTGATTCTCTTTTCAGAGTATCGGTGATACTGATTGGTACAGTATTTCTTACAATAAATATGTACATTTTCTTCTTACCTCCTTAAAGGTAAGAAACTACCTTTAGAGCACTTCAAATATTATGAATGTACTCATACATATTATGAGTATTATTTATCTACTCATTCATTAGTAGTTTCCAAAATGAAATATTGGAAATAAAATTAATATTTTTAATGTGTTCATTTTGAATTGCACCTAATTGGAATATTTCCTCAGTCAGTCTAAGTCCAAACATTATACAGTCCATGTAATTGGCATATTCACATTTTCTGTACTGTTGAAGACATGACTGAACATAAATTGAATACTCTCCTGATGTAAATATTTAAGCCTTTCATGAACTAGATACAGCAAATTTTTGTTTTGTCCCTCATTAATTTTTTCTCTTCTCTTACTGATAATGTGATTGTGAATAACACCAAAATTTGTGACCACAAGTAACACTTTTTACCAAACTTTTTTCCCAGACTGTCTAGACTTCTTCTCCGATTGCCTGCTCTTAGGCTGATGAGTGCTGCCATCACAGAAGAGCTATTCTTTGCAGGACTAATTGGAAACGTTCAGATTGATAGCATCATCCCATATATTCTGCGAATGGAGACAGCGGACTACAACTCCCAGATAATTGGTCATGCCGTATAAAAGTAGCAGTCAAGGATTCTGTACCATGGCAGTCATGGTGATGTAAATGCATACCCTGTCTCCAAGAGATGGCAATAAGCCTTCCCATGCACCTTTCTAAAGAAGGCTAATATTCCTCCTTTCCAGTACACTTGGGAAACGTGGTGGAGAGTATTGAGGAATATAGGATCACTTCCTGTTTTTCATCTGATCTTCAAGGACTTGTAAATTAACTTGATATCTGAAGAAAGTCAAGAATTGTCCATCCTATTTTTGTAGATAGATGAACTTGGAATATTTGTTTATGAAGTCCAGGCTTGTGAAGAAACTGAAGAAGCTTTGACTGAACTAAGGTGTCTCAACTTAGTTTGATGTTTTAGATAAATAAATTAACTTTCCTCTCTGAATTGTTTTCAGTGTTTTGCTACTAGTTCTTTTTCACTGATCAAATGGAAAATATATGATCAAACATCCTGAAAAGGCCAGTGTTTCCACGGAAACAAGACAGTTATAACCAAACATAGTTTTTCCTGTTGTTTTGAAGAGAGATTTGTTTCTTGTAGAATGAAACACTGCACACCATTACAAATACAGGGAAAGTAGAGGAAGTTCACATTTTAAAATATTCTGATGATATGTTGATGCCATTGATCAAAAGTGAAGCAGCAAAGGGTCAGTACTGTTTTGTGGATGCCAAGGAATGCTCTGTTGTAGTATTACGTCTTGGTAGACATCAGCTGTTTCATACTATGAAAAACTAACAGAGAAGTGTATACTGCAGGTATTCAAAGACAGCATCCTCCTGTTTTTTCTGGTCTCAGAAGTTAAAGTTTTATCGTGCTGCCCTCCCTCTTTCATACTCAGTGCCCAATGAGGGAGGCATTTTAGAAGCCTTGTGTTCATGTCTTTATTTTTTTTTATTGTTAGCCTTTGGCTATGTAGTTCTCTTTTCCAACCAGTCTCGTATGATTATTTTTTAAATTTGAGTTTGTTCAATCCAGTGCCCCTCCCTGCGGGAGCATGGTCTCTGCTGCTTTTCCTTTCCTTATTAGAAATGGGTCTAGATACTTCATATATGTGGCCTGAATCATAATCCATAGCTCCATCTAAGGATGGGTTTAAATGTTTTTCTATCCTGAGGCATGTGCCTCACTGACAATTAACACTGACATATGGTTGCTTCTTGCTTCCTTTTGCAACAGGAAGTTACATGTCCATAGCACATTTAATACTTGTTGCTTAAAATGAGAGAAGTATCCTAGTAAAAGTGGTGGTCTACCTCTGACACTAGCATTTAGGATTATCTAACTCTTGGATCAAGGCCAAGTTCTGTTCATCATGAACCTTCTCTTTCTCTGGCAACATGGGGAGAGGAAGAGCCTCACCCAATCAAAAAATGCATAGTTGCACCAGAAATTGCTTAGCCAAAAGGTCAGCTTAAATGGGAGCCGTTGCCCACTCTGCCCTAGCAGCTCCAAGGCCACCCTGACACCAAGAGACTACTAGATGAGGCTTAGGTGGGTTCTGTAGTTTTTCTCAGCACCTCAGGATCTCAAACAGCCAAAAAGAATCAGAGAACTGCCTCTGACACTGAATTTGTGTGTTGTTTTCAATTCCACTAACCAAGCTGCTTGGATCTTCCTCCACCCAAACTCTGTAATCTGAGGCTGTACTACAGGATTGGTCATATCCAATACCACAGACCAAAGCGCTCAGTGCTGAGGACCCCTGATGGGATGGAACCATCCCCCTGCTCTGCCTTGGCACTTACTGACTTGCTGGAGGACAACCTTCAGTGTTGGAGCTGGCCACAGCAGCTGAGCTCTTCCCACATTCCACTTTTCAAAGGGTGTGCAGGATTCAAGCTCTTCATCTGTGTTCCCTGGAGAGCAGCATGAGGACTACTCCTGCATTTCAGGAGGTATGCATCTCATCAGCAGGGTTTACGGAAATATGAAAGACATCTCCTACCAATATACTGTGCTTGTTCTCTCCCTAGGGGTTAGAGGCCCATCTTATCTGTAGGACCAAGTTGCAGATGGGAGGTGTAGCATTCTTCAGTTCAGCTCTCCTTAGTAATTGTGACCCTGCTTTTTAGCCCTGTGCTGTCCGTAACCCACTTCTGGCCCTAACACACGTGGGAGATTTACAGTCCTCTGTGTTAAACCTTTTAAGGAGGCTGACAGCATGTTACTCCTGAATATTTTGGAGGTGGTTTCTCAGGCATCCCAATACTCTTCCAAGAGTTTTACTCCAACATGCTCCAGGTTCACGTAACCCAGATAGTAGTAAGATAGAAATAAAAGCTTGTTTTCCTTCTAAATGCAGTACATTATGCAAATCTCTTTCACATCCTTGCAGGAATCTTTTACCACATAGCTTGAGCCTCAGGTGTAATATGGAGTTCTTTGTTTAGCCAAAAGATTCAGCTGAAGCAGCCTCTCACATGGTACTGTCCAGCTTCAGAAACAGCTGAGAAAATACCAGTGTTTCTACGGATGTAAATCTGAAGTGGCTGAATCCCTCAGCTCATCCATCTTTATCATAGAACAGCCCAAATTTGAAGGGACCTTGAAAGGTCATCCAGTGCAGCCTTTTGTGGGAAAGGGAGCTGAGTTGAGATTATCTAGCACCCTATCCAGTTGCATCTTGAGAGCCTCCAGGGATGGGGACTCAACCACATCCCTGGGGAGGTTGTTGCAGTGATTGATTGTTCTCAGCATAAAATATTTCTTTCTTATATTGAGATCTCCAAGACTTTTCAGAGATTACAGACAGTGGCCTTGCACCAATGTCAGCCACTTCTCTTAATATCCCAGGGTGGATTTCCTCTGAGCCCATGGATTTATGTGGGTTGAGCCCTTGCAAGAGGCTGCAGACCAACCCTTCCTCCACCACTGGTGGGTCGACACATGCATTGTCGTAGCTACTTGATCCTGTGCTCTGCGGTCCAGCTATGCAGGTAAAGACAGAGGCAAAGAAGATATTGAGAACCCCTGCCTTGTCAGCATTATTAGGGAGTAGTTTCCTTGCCCTGTTAGGTAATGGGTCGATGTCTTCCCTGTGCTTCTGCTTACTGCTCACGTATCTGAGGAACCCTTTCTTGTTGTTCTTGACATTGCTGGCCAATTTCAGTTCTAGCTGAGCCTTAGCCTTCCTGACCGCATCTCTGCATGCCCTAGCAAGGTTCTTGTAGTCCTTGATGTGTAGTTAGTGGCCTTTCCATAGCTGATATGCTTCTTTTTGCCTTTTTTTTTTT
>WEKW01031772.1:211206-268994 GCA_013389905.1 Sula dactylatra | reverse complement strand
TTTTTTAATTTTTTTTTTTTCCCCCCAGCTTCTACAGTAATTCAGTAGGAGTCTTGGAAGGCTTTAGCAGGAGTATAAGCATACATTCACTCAGTGACTAAACTAACTTTCTGATGCCAGAGACATATTTTATATTGCTGTTGAGGGAAAAAAATTATCACACTTTAAATATTCATAAAATGTTGTATTGAGCACATGTTTTAGCTAACATTTTTCTGGGATATTTCTTTTTAAGATATGTTGGAATAAAGCAAGAAGGGTTCTTTTATGCTGTATGCCTTCAGGCACTTGAATTTAACATATTTTGTGTTCTAGACTGATGTGCTTACTTGCCAAAGTAAATATGCATGTAACTTTTTTAATATGAAAAGGTAAAAATTTTTACATATTCTGTACTGCCTGAACTGTTACATGTATCAATGTCATGTGCATCTGAGCATAAGCCAAGCCTTCTTATCTGCTCTTATGAATGGTTTTGCCCTTTCCAGTGCTAATTATCCTTGATGTTTTGGCCTGCTCAGAATTTGGAGGAAAAGTGCAATGTATTTAAAAACAAGAAATTGCAGTCTGGGAAATGTTAGCCAACATCTGCAGATATTCTAGGCTTTTCAGTGGGTTTGTATTTCAGTTGCTATTGCAAGGTAGCAACTGTAAGTAATAGTCCTTCCCAGCCTTTGGCTTAATGTTTCTTTTATCTCACCACAGTTGCTTGCTTTGGTGTATTTCAGAAGTAGAGGTCTGGGGGCCAGGGTGAGGGGGAAGACAACAAGCTATTAATTCAGATTCATCTGTCGCTCTGCACAGTAAAGTGCCGTATCAGTCATGGTACAGTGATCTATTCACTGGGCAATATCTTCTAGCTGTGTTTCATCGGGTGTGTTAGAGGCGTGGTGGTAGCATTTTCTTGTCACAACATGGAGCGGCTTATTTGTGAGAAAAAATTCAGGGCACAAGGGCCTGCTTTAGAGAGCTTAAATACCTGGTTAAGATATATATTTGGCCATGTTTCTTAGACTTTTAGTTTGATTCATACTGTGCAAGATGACAAAGGGGTGGAGAGAAGAGAGCTCAATTTCTAGTCCTGTTGCATTGAAAACCTGGTAGTGATTTGTTTTCCATCTGTTTTACTTCAGTACTTGCTGATGTTTATGAATATGCGTATTTGCTTATGCTTGTTTGACTCTCCATTTACATTAAGATAGGGAATCTTAAACCTTTAGATGGGATTAAACTTTTAATTTTGTTGTTTTTACTTCTAAGTGTTGTTAATTGAAAAAAAAAATCAGTGCATAAAGGACAACCTATGAGTTATGTGAGTTGTAGAGCTATGGTCTCTGTGGTCTATGACACTCATACAGCTTCAGTGATTTCTTGGCTTATACATGCTCCCTATACCATTTCCACAGTGTAATGCAAAGATCTTTATTTTCAAAAAGCAGTTTTGAAGATCTTGAGACACTTTTGGAAACATTCACCCTGTCATAAAATCAGATCTTTTGTGCATTTGAAAATGAGTCCAAATGAGTCTCTGAAATCATCCCTTGTGGTTGATAATTGAGTTCAGCATCTACATTGTAAGCTGTAGAATGATGCTTTGCATATCTTGGATATAAATGCCGACTGCCAAGAGTCAGAGAGCAGCAAGAGTGGGCTGCTCCACAGGGCAGGCAAGGCAAGGGTGGGTGGAAGACGGCGGGCAAGACAGGTGGGGGAAGTCACCTCACCAACAAGGCACAGTCCCATGGTACCCAAGCCAGGAGAAGAAAGCAGGTCCCATGACAGTAGACAGGATGAGCCACAGCTCAGTGATGGCCAGACAAGTCTGCAGTGATGAGTTAGATTCAAGGTCAAGTCAGCAAGTCAGGGTCAAGATTAGCCAGGCACGTGGCTTGGCACAGGCATCCCTGAAACTTAGCTCGGGTAAGGACCAAAACTGAGGGCCTGAGCTTAATTGCAGCTCTGGAATGAAGGGGGGCCAGGCCCCCGCTTCTCACAGCTCTTTTTTCCCCAGCTCTTTCTGCTGTGTCTGATCCCAGCTTATAGCTGCACCATGTCAGAGCTGCCCATCTGCGTGGGCAGCCAGAGCCCCAGCAGGTACGAGAGGCTGCAGAGCCTGTTGAGTATGTGCAGGGCCCTGACGCTGGAGCTAACAGAATTGTAAATTGAAATACACTTTGAATAGGTACCGCACCTAATCTCTAAGGGGAGCTGGAAACACTGAGGCCAAGTGGTTAGATGAGGAAGATGGTCATAGCTTTCTTTGCTATAGCCAAGATAGCCATGGCTTTCTTCGGAGACAACATTAATATTTTCCTTAAAGGTCAAGTATGCCTAGTGGAAATGTCTTTTTTTTTTTTTTTTTTCTTTTAAATGTGTAATTGGAATGAACAGTGGAAGTTTAACAGTATCTAGAGTCAATACAAGCCAAGACATTAACTTAGAAATTGTAAGCTTGGGACCTACTGTTAAAGCCATATTGTTTTATGGAGCATCACAGTTACGAAGTTCAACATAGTTTTAATTTCAACTGTAAAAATATGTGATATTTATTAAAACTGAGTTTGTAGTGTTAATTATAATATGTATTTCACAGTAGTTTTCTAGACTTCTTGTCTTTGAATCTTAGGAAATATAGTTTGTGTTAAGTTGTTGAATAATATGGAATTTCCCTATTATGATTGCTGCTGTTATCCATTTTATTATGAGTTTATTATGAATATAATATATGTTAGTGAAATAATATAAATATCTGAAAGCTTTGAAAAGCTAATTCAAATTATAATTTCCCCCCCCCCTTTAAACAGATGTTCAGAAATGTGTTGGTGAAAATGTTTGAAGCTAAAGACTTGGACTGTGTGTTCCTAGAAACAAACATGGGTATGAAGAAACAGTATCACATGATATATGAGTGCATTCCTCTTCCAAAAGAAGTAGGAGATGTGGCTCCAATCTACTTTAAGGTACAGAAAAATGTTTTTTCTTAGGTAATTTGAATGTATTTATCATAATTCATCTATTTCTGGAAAACTTTTTTGATATTCAAGTACTATTTTTGAAAAGATGGATTCTTTGATCCTACTTCATGATCCATTCTTTGATCCTATTTCTTGATCTCAAAACAAGCCCTGTGAGGTAGTTCTGTTTTTCAAGTAGTCAGAGGAAGAACTGTATGTCACTGTGCCTTTGCCTCAAGTCTGACTGCACTGACAAATACTGGAAGAAGGTGAGAGAATTGTAGTTTCTTGAAGTGCTGTAGGCATTGCAATAGGTCTCACTTAAGCCCTGTAGTATAAACTTAAAACCCCATACAAGTGCCTTGGCAAGCATAAAATGAGAAAATAATGTCAACTGTTTTAAGACATACCAATACATAATGTTTCATCCCCATTTTATTTCAGTAGGCCCAAATTTTACATGCATCTTAGGTCTCTGATGAACATTAGACAGCATGATAGATATTTCTTCTCAAGCTTTTCTGGTTTCTTTCCACTGACCCTGTAAGGAAAGGCTTATTGAACCTTCTGCCTGGAACTGAGGCCTTTCAGGTTTCAGCAACTGGATCATGATTTGCCTTTCATAAGTAAATTATTTTATTTGTTCTTTGAAATATTATTTTTGTTTTCTGGAAGAAAATAATGTGACTGGTTTTTGATGAAGTGGAGCAGTCAGTGTGATGAACAGCAATGCAGTAACTTCTACAACATTTGAAACTCTCCACCTGGTTGATTTTATTGCTGTGCTTCAAGTGCTGGTATAACTTGTGTTTTGACTGAATGCTAAAGGATAGATGAAGTAAAAAATTTAATGCAATGTTGTGTGCATAAAACTTCCTTTCAGAAGTTTCCACTGTTAAAACACACAGCAAATGAAATTTAAAAGGTACCTACACTATACTACACTATACCCACTTCCATACTATAGAGGATACAGAGACAGCTTTAAAGGTTTTCAAGCACAATTACCCTTTTAAGCTGGATTTTCCTCTTAGTGTTTAAAAAAGAAAAAAAAGAAAAAAGTTTAATATACTGTAATGAATTCATAAGAGGTTTTGTATGAGCTTAGTAAAAAGAGAATGTGACCTTTTAGTTGAGGCTTGTTAGAGATAATTTGTGTCAGGCAAAAGTTAAATTTAAAAGAAAAGAGGAATAGAATTAAGTGAGTTTTGAGGATATTATACGACGCATTTATAAATCATGTAAGTTCTGGAAATCAGGTTGCCAAAGCTGAAGTTACTTTGTTAAGAAATAATTGATACTTGCAGTGCAATGTACTTCACTACATTGAAAAGTTAGTTCTTTGGTTGCTGCTTGGAGGACTGTTTTCACATTTAGATAAAATGATTTTACAGAAAGCTATAATGGAGTCTGATGAAGAGTGGTCCGTGAACAAGAAGTTAATTGATCTTTCTTCAAAAGATATTCGGAAATCTGTAAGTAATGAAATGTACGGAACACTGACTTTCTCAGCAAATTCTTCTCATCTTTTTTTGTTACTAACTGTTTCAAAGCGAGAAGAAAGGGAACACAATTAGATTAGTGGATCAGGAGATGGCATAGGCATGATGAGAATTAAGAGACTGACTGAACTCCTAACTGACATTAGGGAAAAGATTCCCATTTATTTCAACAATAGGTGGACTGAGCTGCAAGCATTGGTTGAGAACAAAGCTGGCACTTTGAGGAGGACATGCACCAGCATAATTTTCTTGATTAACTTTAAGAATTAAGGTAGATCAAAGATTTGCAAATTACTTTCCTGGAAAAAATATGATGTGTCTTTTTCACTGACCTAGAACAGCCTTTTGTGTTGCTAAGTTTATGAAGTGAAAATAAAAATAGCATTATAAGTATTTTTTTCTAATACAAGGGAACAGTACTCTGTCTGTCTCCTGGATACTAAACTGAAACAACTTTGTATATACAAATCGTAAAGGAATAATGCTGAAACTCTTAGGTTCAAACATTGTTCCACCTTTTTAATAATGAAGTGAAAGATGTGTGGTTTATAGACTTTACCACAAGTAGTTTACTACTATGTAGTAATAATACTTACTTTCTGAAAGTGTCTTTTAGTAAATATAACACCTTTGCACTAAAAAAAAGTCAGTTTACAAGAAAGAGGAGATGGGTTTTAATAATGAGGCAATGAAGCCTGAGATGAAAAACAGAGAGAAATTAAATGGAGAAGAGTAAGGGATTGGGTGACTCTATAGTAGGAGAGGTTTTGTATATTGTGATGACTCTCGAACTAAAACAATAGTGGTAGCAAATGTAGTAAAAAGACAAAATTTATTCTGCCATGTGAGCTGAAATGTCATATAAATGCAATGGGAGTCAGTTATGGGTTACCTTATTCAAAGTGTTGAGGCTTCACCTGGAAAATTTAGGTCTGGTTTTGGGCACACATTTCAAGACAGTTAGAGAAGAGGAGAGCGTAGGTTAGAATACTTAACTAAAGAAACTGGTTTAGGGGTTGTGTAGTCTATGAAGGAAAAGACTGAAATAGGATATGATGGTAGTTTTTCTGTATATAGAAGATTGTTTTAAAGAAGAAAGTACTTAGTTGTTTGCTAGCACTATTGGGTACAGACAAGAAGGAATTCGACTGATTTGTAGCAAGGACTTAGGGAAGACTTTAAACTTAGGGTGGATGTAAACAGACAACAAAATAAGTTTGTTTTGGATATCTTCTGCACATTGATGTTTCAGAACAGGGAAAGCCAATATCTGTCACAAGTAAGTGAAGTATAATATTCTTGCCCCATGGTAGGGCATCAGGACATTTGATTTCTTTAAGAATCTTTTAGCCATACATTTTTGTGACTGTATTATATACCCACTTGAAGGTAGGCCAGTTTTCAGATTAAGTCATCTTTAAATTAATAAAATGCATCTGAGTGTAAATTGTTACACAGTTGTGTGATTTTATCATTACTTTAGTGTAAAAGAAATGTCTGTAACCTTCACAAAGATATGAGGTATTAGAGACCGAGCTGAGGTTTGGGAAGTTGGAGAGTTGTATTAGGAGATGGTGGTGCCTGGAAGGAGAGTCAGACGTGCCTGAGACATCATCTAATGGGTGGATTGTGTGCAGAAACTGGGACTGTGGTGTCCAGAGGCAGAGCCCTAAGCATCCAGGCCTTGCACAGCATCAAGATCCTCTCTGCTTCTCCCTCTGCTGCCTGCAGTGAGGGAGCTGGGGGTGGGCAATGGGCTGGGAGTGGACACAGCCAAGAGACTTGACCCAGCGGCAAGCACTGTTCAGCAATAGCCAAAACACTGGCATGTTAGCAACGCTGGTTTAGTCATCGTTCCAAAACTTGGCACCATGTGGGCTGCTGTGACAAAAATGAACTCCATCTCAGCCAGACCCAATACATTGCTAGACACAAGATAAAGCTGACATTTTCCTGAAGGTGTCACCCGCTGACCCATTTTTTCCTTATTTAATAATTTTTTTTTTGGTTCATTTAAAATGTTTTATGTTTCTTGCTATGCCACATTGCCCCCTGTATTAAATCTTAATTATTTTTAGAGTGAATTTCAAAGCAATATATGGAACGTGCCTTGTGAAAATTGTGCATTTATTTGGACTGTAGCAGAGGAAATGCTTATGAATTTGAGGCTTTGTAAATCTTGTCTGTACAGGAACATCCTTAACAATTAAAAGAGTGGAAAATAACTTGTTGCAGTGAAACAGTGGAAATTACTTGCAATACTGTAGCAATAAATTCTCACTCTGTCAGACTGAAGGGTCTTTCCTTGTGGCAGGATAACCAGCATCTCCTCTGTATATTGACTGAATTATTAAATTATCTGATTGGGCAGGTTAATCATAACTTCCAGTCAGCTATTGGGGTTTTCTGGTAGTGTATTCTCCATAGGGGTGTTTCCCCTCCCCCCTGAGTTTCAGTGTTTCCTCTGGGTAAATATTTCCTGTTATCACACAACACCTTATCTTTAATAAATGCAACTTGCTGGTGGTTGTCTTAAAATTTCTAGTCAACCCAGGTAATTCAGAGGCATGGAGTCAGGAAGGCATTTGCTCAGTATGCATGCTGCTGCCTGGTCCCTCCCGTCTCTTACCTGGTGCTGCAGCAGTGTCCTCTGGAGGGTCTGCCACCCAGTAATCATCTTTTCAGTTTTCAGTGTCTTTTTATCTAGTTCTTATGTGCTGTTCTTTCCTCTTGTCTGTTTGTTTTATTGTTTCTCTGTTGCAATTTTATACTACACATAATTGGTTTTAGAGGTGGTTTAAAATAAGTTGTGATCCTATCAACTGTAAAACCACTTTCAAATTCATTAAGTTGTGGGGAGGTTAACTAAATGCCTACAATCTGTTAAACATCTAAAAATGTGGTTTTGTGTGTATAGGTTCCTAAAGGATTACCATACTTTTCTGTGGACTTTGGCCTTCAAGGAGGATTTGCTCATGTCATTGAAGATCAACACAAGTTCCCTCATTACTTTGGAAAGGTATTGTTATGTAAAAGATCAATTTACCAATTATACTCTATTTTGTAAAATTTAAGTAATTAAAACAGATGGAGCCATAACAGTCACTTTGATGGACGGTATCACAATTACGAGCTGGCTTTTCTTGGTGAGTCGTTATAACTTAGCTTGTTGAGTAAAGGAATAATTGATTTCTTCACTGACTGATACTCGGAATGTGATTCTAGATCCATGTTTCCTTCAAATTAATAGGAAATCTAGATATTTGACATATAGTCTAATAGATGGGCAATACTTGAATCTAATTAAGAAGAAGAATAATTAAAAAATAAAGTTTTTTCATTACCATAGTATTCTCATATAGGTGCACTGGCTTCTGCTTATATAAATCAGGGTGCATACACAAACAAACTCAAAAAACTAGTTTAATACGTGTGGTTAAATTACTCCATGTAGATTAGAGAGTATAGTATACACAGAAAGAGCTGCAATGAAATCTTCCTTTCTTTATTATGTCACAGCAATCATTTATTGGAAGAGTCAATATTGCAAAAACATTAGGAGTGATTAGGGCAATATATAACTTATCTCAAGAAGAGTTAAGAGCAAAGTGGGCAGCTTTCTTTTTTCTGAACTTTTCTCTTTTTAGTCACAAATGTACTAATATATTAACCATCTTGCAATGTTGGAATATTTATACAGTGCATTGCTATGCTGTACTTAAAAGAATTTTGCTGAGGCAGCCATCTAACAACTACAATTCTGATTTTTGAATTGGTATATTTTTCAGAATTTCCAGTTTTAATAACTAACACTTGAAGAAAACAGGGGCAAATAATGTCATCATTTGAAAATATGTATTTCTGTATTCTTTGGTAAAATAGTGTTAAGTAATATGGTAATTTTGCATTTATCACTATCTACCTTTGTTCTACTTGTAAAGGAAGTCATTGGTGGCATGCTGGACTTGGAACCACGGCTCTGGAGAAAAGGAGTCAGACAGAATTTTGAGGATCAGAGGAAGAAGGTGTTGCAGTTTGCACAGTGGTGGAAACCATATGACTTTACCAAAAAGAAAGAATGAGTACATCCCTGCAGCCAAGGACTATATAAGCCATAAACTATATTAAAGGATATTTCATATGTTAAGAATAACAGCCGTGAGTTATGTATTATATATTTTAAAATGGTATTGTTTAATTGCTTATTACCTGTTTCTGGTTTAGACACTGTGTGGATCTCATGAACCTGCAAGCTTGACAGACCACAAGTGTACAGTGTTCCTAGTATTTAATTTTTTAGCTGAGCCAGAAGAATAATGTCCATGTGGCTATTGGAATTCCTCAAAATATAGCTTCTGCTTTTGGAGTTTTTATAATCTTTGAGGCAACTGATTTTTTTTTATATTGTATTTAGCATAGAGCCAGTGCTTAATTATCACAGTGACTTTTTGTAAATTTTAAGAACATTTTGATTAATACAAATACACTGTTGCAGAAGGGAGCTGTACAGAAAATTATTTCTGATTTTGAGTCCTTGTGTTCTTTAAGTTGAGGTCATTGCAGCAATACAAATATTCAAGTATGATGTGATTTTTAAACCTGCTGTTGCCCCCCTGAACAAGAATTAATGCCATTTTCTGTACTTTCTTTCAATATGAAATAGTACTTTCAAGCTGACCTGTTGCACAAAGGATGATGAGACAGTCCATAGCTGGTGGCAAATGATAGCTTTAATGGTAACAGCTACTGATGATAATAAAAAACAAAAAAGAAAGAGAACCTTAAGGAAAAACATTCCAATGGCCAGAAAAGAAGAAAATAATCTCAGGGATATTCCCAGCTGACTCTTCTCCCCTGGACATCCTCTCTAGTGCGGCAGGCAGTCTGCCATAGTACTTTTCTGATAAAAACAATATAGTTTTCATTGGGAAACTCCCTGCTGGTTGCTCCTGCTTGTGATGCTGTTAGCAGTGATTGGAGCACACTCTGATCAGAGGCAAGAGTTGCACATTAATTGATTGTTAAGCTTCGTACATGGATGTCACTGCGAAATGCCTGTCCACTATTTAAAGGACTACTGTCTACTGTGTTATTCACAAGGTTTTGTTTTTTCTTTTGTGTAAAAGTTAAAAAATGGGGGTAGGAAAGGATGCGGGGGGGAGGGAGATTCTTGCATCAACATCAATCGCTTTGTTTGGGAAACCTGACATAGCAGGCTCAGGCTTTGCAGGTGCAGAGCTGGGAGAACAGGACAGAGGCAGAAGCACAAGGATGAAAACATTGCCACAGCATACTCCATGTGGATAAGGGAAAAGGTGCAAACTTGCAAACAGAAGACTGCAGTGCTGCAGGGGAAGGCTCTCAGTGGCAAGTGGAAGGCGCTTAGCATAGTAGAGGTTAAGGCAATATTACAGCGTTGAATAAGTGTTCATTTCTAGTCCCTTCGTGGTCTTCTGCCACTTTCCTGAAGAGCTAGTACTTTTTGCTGCTCCTCCCCCACCCCACCCTCCGGGCCCCATTCCATTTTGGCAAATAAGCCTTGCAGAGGTAGAAATCTACTATGTTGTTGTGAATTATTCTCTGTAAGATCTTGTAAATTTGTGTCACTGCAAGAGAAATAACTTAAAAATAAGCTGTGATGATAATTTTAGTGATTTAATGTCTGATTTTTACTATTTTTCACCAGTAAGCCATGGATAAAAGGGCCAGTTCTAGTGTTCTCCAGTAAGTTTTGATCTCCCTTAGGCTACTGGGGAGATTACAGAGCAAGTAGGACATGAAATAGTAGCTGCTAGTACTTGTTTAGAATGTGGTAATGCTGCAGCAGGTTTAGGTAAAGTGCAGTCTTTGGTGGTGTAAAGCATTACTAAAAATTGTTTGAAAGTGTATGTTGCCTCCGGTCTCATCTGTCCCCCTGCCAAGGATAGCCATGAAGCGGCAGAGGTGACTTGTCTTTTAAGGCCACAGAAAAGTCTTTATCCAATGCTGTGCTGGAGATGCAATTTTTTGAAATTATATCACTTCTGCTTAAAATTTGTGTTCCTCAAGGGAAGCGCTGTGTTTCACAAAGGGTATCTAACTTGTATGTAGAAAAGTCTTCCTCTCTGACTCATGGTCTGTGCACATTTTATTATTCTGGTTTCAGCAAAACTACAGAGATATTCTTTGGACCAGAAAGGACTCTGAAATATGGACTATGGGTAACAGTCTCAAGCTAGTGATACAGGAAGATGTGTCTTACCTTATTAGAAGTTTTCAGAATGGGAGACTGTGCTTACCACATACACTGAGAAATAGTATCTTGTAATTGGTCACAGACCGGACACGCATATCTTCAGGTTAAGCTGTTCCTCTTTGTAAAATATTCATGAGACTATGAGAGGGAACACAGCTTGTTAGGGCACTTATGTGGAAGGCATGGTACACTTAGACTTCAGTCCTTACTCTTATAAATATTAAAATACTTTAAACAGACCTCCGTCATCCAAAGAATACCCAATACTTAAGTTCTTTTGGCACTAAGAAGCGGAAAATGTAAATTCAGGTGTCTTTAGGGACAACAGGGATTGGAAGCTGGATTTCTTACATTGCTATAAATGTGCACCTGTGTACTCTTTGGTGTAACTGGAGAGGAAAAAGGACTTCTCTCTTCAAGTCAATCTGTGTGTGTGATTTAACAGATGTTAGAACATAGTATGTCCTGCCCTGTCAGACAGGAAGATTCTTAGGCATAATATGTGCTGCTACTCTTCTGCTCAGTGCCTGTCATACAATGCAATGTTTCTCTGCTATCATGTCAGCTTTTTCCAATTTGGAGTCCTCCTTTGTATTTTCTTGCTGTGCTGAAGGAATTGTGTCCTCTCACCTGCATTCCAGGTCTTTCAGTGGTTTCAGGGCAGGCATGCTGCACCAGCACAGCGCATTTGCTGCAGCTCAATCAAGCCCTGGGTGAGGTCTGAGCAGGAACTCAGACTTCAGAGCTTTTTATTCAATTACGTTTGCCACTAAGTCCTCTAGAGAGAACCAGGATGGATGCTATAGTCAGGCAGATCATCTGCCTTGGGCTTTGATACCTTGAAGATTCCAGCCTGGGTCTGTCTTGGGGAAAATGAGCTAACAGGATTCTGTGAGGTGTTCAGTTTCTTCTTTGCTTTTTCTCAGGCTGTACTGTTCAAGCTGATATTGCCCAGGCCCGTGTGGTTGCTGTAGAAAGCTGCCTGATGCATGAGGCAGTTGTCTTCGTATTAAGGACCCACGTTTTGAGGTTGTTATTTTTGTTCAAGCTGAAGGAAAACACCATGAATTTGTACCACACCATTAGCTACAAAATGAAGTGCAAAAGCTGCCACGGTATCATTATCCTTATCCATAACCAGTGGTTGGTTGATGTCAAGGTGATTGCCTGAAGTCATCTGTTGATGTAAACTGAGGTAAAGTAAAATGAGGTTGATGTAAGCTGAGATAAGCTCACCTAAAATGGAAAGCAAGGCTTTCTGCTAGGTACTGGTGTTCTTCCAGATGGGTAGTTCGTATATAAGTCCATATTTCACTTGCTTTTCCCTTCTCCTTTTGTGTTTTCTTTTGGAGTAAGACACTAAGATGCTCCATTTAGTGCAGTTGTGGTGTAAGAGTGGTGGATTGTTGCTTTGTACTTGCTAAAATACCTGAAAGAGAACAATGTGGATTTTTGTTGCTTTGCTAGAAGATCAATTTAGCAACATTAGGTCTGTTAGGGCTCATTTTTTTCCCAGTTTGTTCATGAATCCTAGGAATGAGTTATTCCCAGAGTCCTAATCAAATGGGATTTAGTGGGATTTTACATACTGAGTTCAACCGCCTTGTTTTAAATTTCTTACATGTTCTGACTGGAAAATAACTTGGTAAAAAAAAAATAGTAACTCATGGCAAGAGATCACAAATCTCTTGCAGTCTATGAAAGAAGCAGCATTTTGATGGGTCCCTTAAGGGTTCTGTCTTTGGTTGAAATTTCTTCAGCATTTCCTGTCTTCTGCATCTGTATTTTTATCACTAAAGCATTTTTTCTCTTTCTAATCCCAGCTGGACTGCAGGATGAAAATAAGTGGCGACACAGGCTGCTATACTCTTAGTTTAAGTGTAGCTGTTTTGGAAGCAAGCTTTAGAAACAGGCCCTTAGTTAAGAGTTAACACAAGCAAATTCAATCAGAAATGGTCACCTTGTGCTCTTTCAGTCCCTTTCTGTTCTTTCCTGGCTGCTGTTGCAGGAATTAGGTTTTCATTATCTTATCCAAGCTGCTTTTTCATTAGGTAGATCATCTTAGTGATACTTGCTAGGACTGGCTGGTTCAGCCAGTCAGCCACTAAGATTGCCTAGTCTGTACTAAAATACTGGGTCTTTGCCTGAATCACCCTCTCCCATGGTTGCCAGTGAGGGTTTGCTACTGTTATGTAGTGAAAAAGGTAAAAAGCTGTCATGCCTACTGTTCGTTACGGTAGTACCAGCACTCAGGTTCTCCATGTGATTGTGTGTATTAGGATATGTATTGATTAAATTTGGAGAACTGCTGAGACTTAATGATTCTCTAGAGTTACTCTGGGCTTTACACCATTAACAGTGTCAGAATATGTTACTTATCATGAAGAGGAGGTAGTTTTAAGTACATGAAAGGAATTAAAACTGTACTTGTTCATGTACTTAATCTGCTAACACTGGATTTATGAAATGTTTTAAGTAAACCTTAAGCCTTTCATAAGCGATTTGTGGCATCCATAAAATCAGAGGAGGAGGACAGGAGATAAAATTATCTAGTTGATCCCGAGACAAGATCAGCTACATTTGTGGCATTCCTAGATCTGTTCACGAAGGTCTCTGAGGAGTGAAAATCCACAGCCTTCCTGGACAACCTATTCCAGTATTCACTCTTTTAATCATTAAACATTTGTCTTTGTACTCTTTAATCTGAATTGTCCATGATTCAAGTCCAGTATTTATTGTCTTGTCTATTATGAATGTGTGAACCATTATTTCATTCTTTGGAGCTTCCTTTTACATGTTTGAAGACTGCAATTAAGTTGGCTTTCCAAATTTTAGTCTTCAGGTTAAACTGTGCATATTCTTTCAATGTTTTCTTGTAGGTTGTTTTTTGCTATTTTTGTTATCATTCTTTTGTGCTCTGGAGTCTCTATGGTTCATAAAGATGTGATGTGATGGAAGTCTCAAGAGTAGATATGTTATCTCAGTGAGGTGTTACCAGTGTGTCTGATGCGAAAGGGTTACTGCCATTCTGGGTGAAATAGCCTCCTGTTCATTCCCTGCCCACCCGCCCCCAATGCAGTGTTTGCCTTTTTCACAAGAGTATGACATGGTGAAGCCGATGACTCCCTGCAATCTTCAGATCCTCCTCTGCTCACAAGTCAACAGTTTACTGTTATAGCCGGATATTTTTTGCCCAAGTCTAGGTTCTTGCTCTTATCTTTGTTGACTTTGTTTCTTCTTCATAGACCATTTTTTCCATTTTGCTGAGATAATTTTGAATTCTACTTCTGCTTTTAAATAATTTTTTTTACAGCCTCTTGACTCATCAGCAAAATTAAGCAGCAATACTATATTGTGCCAACTAGAAATTGATGACACGTCTGTGTGCGCACTGCAATATTTGTGTACACTGGCTAAACTGTTTCCCTGCTATCATTTTTTATCGTTGCTGATGGACTTGCAACTTCAATACTGTTATTCCTGCTATGGGTGTGAATGCTGTGGGTGTCACAAGTAGCAAAAGCAATAAGAAGGCTGGCTTTAGAAGAGTCAGAAACTGATATCATCTGGGAAAGGTGAGGTAGAAATTAACTCCAGGATTATATTTTGTGTTTCCGTGGGGAAAAAAGGGGCCGCAAATCAGACATTCCTGTAATACCGTTCCCATTAGGGTCATCTGCCTGGCTGTGTCCCTCCCAACCTCTTGTGCACCCCTAGTCTATCCACAGGCGGGGCAGGGGGAAAAACAGAGAAGGCCTTGATGCTGTGCAAGCACTGCTCAGCAATAGCTGAAACATGAGTGTGTTATCAGCACTGGTTTGGTCTCAAATCTAAAACAAATGAGCTGCTATGCAGAAAATTAACTCCATCCCAACCAAAATGGATACATATATTTTTTGCAGGGCTCTAGAAGAATTAATGTCAAGTTCTACTCAGACTTGTACATAATTTGACTCTCTGGTAATTGTATAGGATCAGAAGGTAAGGCGGCAAATCTCTAATTCCTGAGCTGTTTTTCTGCCTTTACAAACTACCACTACATTTCAGCAGCCTTAGCATGTGCTAGATTCTCTGTCTCAGATGTAAGTGAGTGGCCCTTTGCTGCAAAGCAACACTTCTGTTTCCATCTGTTGCTGTTCATGAATATTTTTGAAATGGGAAGAAATCTTTTCTACATATTGCAGGTGGGATTCAGCACAATGTTAAAATACTTCTGTGTGTCCACCAGTGAGCTGTGTATCCAAGTCACAAAATAGACAGCGTTGGCCTAACCAAGAAAGTTAATGGAGCCTTAGAGAGTGATTCCTTGTACGCTACTCTCGGTGACCTGATGGGTTAATTGAATCATTCACTAGGCTCTAGTGACTGTGTTGGTTAGGGACCAGTACTTACTGTTAATAATTTTATTATGTAAAAGCAGTCTAAATTTGTAAAATGTCTGACTCTCTTAGCCAAGAGAAGCGCTTGATGGAGGTGTAGCCATCAGTGTGGCTATCCCTGTATAGCATTTGTCTTTGTTCCACATGGATGCAAGGAATCTTTCAAACGTTACAAGGTACCTCTATGTCAAATAGTGATTTTACAACCAGAAATCAGAGGTTTCTTTTGCTTGGGTTTTCTTCTTTCAAATCAGAAGTGATCAGAGCACTGAACCATAGTCTGTCAGCAAAGAAAACTTGGTCAAAATCAGTGTACTTCAGTGAAATGGCTCAGGTTTATTGAAACAACTTACTGAATTAAACTTTGTGGCTGATGTTCTCAACAATTCTCTCTTGTTGCTTATTATGTGTTGAAAATTAATGTGGTATTCCCATATTTAATATTTTTAGCCAGCTGCATTTAGAGTGAGTGGAAAGCAACTGCCCATGTAAAGCACATCTGGAAGGCTTGAGGTTGGGTCCTAGTTTGGCCCGTACTGGTCTTGGGGCAAATTACCTACTTTCTTTGCCCCTTGCTATCGGCAAGTAGCGAGAGGACCAGCACCCAGCAGAAGTTTTGAGAGACTTGTCTGAAACTATGTGCCATGAGTACTTGCTGTGATTTCCAGACAGGTTGGTTGAATTTAAAAATATCTACTGCTGGCTGTTCCTGAGAAATCTGGGGAAAATGTTATCTCTAATTACAACACAGATTAAGGATTTTAAAAGCCCTAAACAACTTAATATGCTTTTGAAGGCAGAGAGTAGACAGAGAATGTGCCTATTATCTCTTTTTTACAAACAGCACATGCTTCTCAAGAGATTTCTATGAACCAGCTCTCCACTTTTCCAGATGTGTAGTCTTCTGTGGGAAGCTTTTGGGTTATTTTCCTCTCTAGAGCAAAAATATTTTGGCCAGTATCAGAACAGAAAGAGATGATATGGAATTCACAGAATCACAGCATGACAGGGGTTGGAAGGGACCTCTAGAGATCACCTTGTCCAACCCCCCTGCTTGAGCAGGTACACCCAGAGCAGGGTGCACATGACTGCCTCCAGGTGGGTTTTGAATGTCTGCAGGGAAGGAGACTCCACAACCTCTCTGGGCAGCCTGTTCCAGTGCTCTGTCACCCTCACAGTAAAGAAGTTTTTTCTCATGTTCAGGTGGAACTTCCTGTGTTCCAACTTGTGCCCATTGCCCCTTGTCCTGTCGTTGGGCACCACTGAAAAGAGTCCGGTCCCATCCTCTTCACACCCAGCCTTTAAATATTTATAAGCATTGATAAGATCCCCCCTCACTCTTCTCCAGGCTGAACAGACCCAGATCTCTCAGCCTTTCCTCAGAAGAGAGATGCTCCAGTCCCCTGATCATCTTGGTAGCTCTTCACCTCTCATCTGTGTGAGTAATTCTTGTCTCTGTAAATAGCTGTCTGGAAGACTGTGGGGATAAATAGCATTTTATATTACCTACCGAATACAAAACCTTTTAAAAACTTTGTTTAAAACTGAATAAAAGAGTGAAGCCCTCCAAGGAAATCTTAATCCTCAGGACTTTCATCTTCACAGCTCTTTACAAACAGTAACTCCGTATGTCTGAAGGCTTTGACCAACATATCTCCCTCTGACAGCTGTGAAACTGCTGTCTGTTTAGACCAGGAGAATTTGCACCCATGCCGTGGCACATCCCCTGCCCCAACCCAGCACTTGGGCGTTGGACAGTTGAGAATACCCAGAAGGTCCTCTTAGAACCCAGCTCCTTGTGCACCCCCTGAATCCCATTCACTTCAGTAGATCACATCCTCCTTGAAGTGCTCCTTGTCCACAAACACTGTTTTAAACGATTTATGACTGCACGGTCTTTTATTTTTAGCTTCTGTGCAAAGCTTCCAAATCAAATCTTGGTGGGAACTGCTGTCTGTGATAATTTTGTTGTCTTCCTCTCCACTAATGAAAAACAAGTTCAGTCTTGCAGTTAAAACGGTGCAGTTGTCTTCCTTAGTACATTTCTATACAAATCAAACAGGAATACAGGTAGATGAGCACAGTAATATGATTCTGGCGTATTAAATAATTAACTTTAAAAAGGTTAATGAGTCCCTGCCTAACAAAACAGCAGTGCTAGAAACTCTGGATTGTCTTTTAATGATGGGAATAGAGGACATGCAAGTGGATTGTGAGGACTCCAATTCACCATTTTCTTGCTCTTGATTCACAGAGGAGTTGTGCAGCATTCGTAGGAAGTGAGTTTGCCATGCAATGAGGATGCTCACTTCTCCCACCCATCTTTGAAACTGTTTATCATATTTGGTTTCTCTGAACTGCTGTGATTTAAATATTAATACTTATTTTTAAGGTATCAGAGATGTGAAAATATATAAGGTGATGATAAGGGTTTCTTCCAAACTAGAAGGAAGGGGCTATTTTGTGGGGTGTTTGGCCATCTGGTGGCAGAATGCTGGCCTTGTTTGTGTTAGAGACCAGGCATCAGGGGCAACATTGTCTTCCCACTGGTATGTGCAACCTTAGTCTGCAAGGGCTCTACAGGGAGAAGCACAAAAGGCAGAAACAGAATGAAATTAGTATGGGACACATTTACATTAAAAGGAGATGAGAGACTCTCTGAAAAAGATTCCCGCCCCCCCCCCCCCTTTGAAAAAACTCAGAGGGACTGGAAGCAAGATGCTGAAAGATGAGCAAAACACATCGTATTGCAAATATATGGCCTGTTGTAACCCAGACAGGTAACGCTGGCAATAGTTGCAGCTTCCTTCATTTGCTTAGTATATGTTATACCAGCGTATATCAATATGTGTGATGTGTCTTCTCTAGCCAGTGATGGCAGTGCCTGAGCTGGAGTAGCATACCCTGCTCTGGGCTCCACAGCCCTGGGATCCGGAGGTTTTGAGACCAGGCTGAAGAGTGTTTGTAGGGAATGACATGGGTGGGGTGACACTGTTTTGGAGCAGTGGAATGCACTAAAACACCTTCAGAGTCCCTTGTTGCCCATTACCTGTGGTTTCTAGGGAATTTGCACACCTCCTTTGCTCGACAGTTCAGTTATTCTGTCACAAGAGTGTAGGATTAGGAAAGGAATGTTTTTGTCACCAATTCCAGGGGACTGATCCACAAGCATCAGTCTTGACTGTCCATATTACACAACTTATACAGATTTGTAAGTCTAAACAAAAAGTGATTAGCAGAGATCCAGAAAACCTATAAACAACTGCAATTTTACGGGAAATAAGCAAGAGAAAATAGAAGTGGCATTTTTTTTTTTTCAGTAGCAGGAACTGATGCTGCTTCGGAATAGACTGTAACTCATGACACAAAGAGGCAAGAAGTCAGGCAACAGCTAACCATGAATGTGAGGGCAAAAAAGCATCTGTAAGGGTTTCCAGTGTCACTTACAGAGACAGAACATCCCATCTCTTCCTGTAGCCTTCCTCTGATGTTTCACAGGAGAGTGAAGAAATAATCCACGAATCAGTTTTACACCGAAGGAGGCCAAATTCAGTATGATTACTTTGGGGAAAAAAATTGTCAGTGGCCTTACACATCCAGCAATTAATTCCTTTTAACTGCAAAACTCTAGCTTAAGATCCCCCTCGTGAAAGATCATTCCATTAACAAGTACAATAACAATACAACATTTATTAATAAATGCTTTTGTTAAAAGAAATCTTAGATTCTCACTGCTCGTATTGCTTTTATAATCAGGTGATTCCTCAGTTCTGTTGCTACCAGTCCTGTGGTGCTTTGCACATATGGCTGCATTATTTAGGGCAATAAAATTGTGATGTTTCATTATCTTAAATTAGCCTATACGCATTACTTGAGTTAACACAGTCATCTTTGTACAACTTCTGGTTAATGTGTTTTAGGCTCACAGAAGATTTCTGGCTATGCAGTTTTCACTGTGTGATTTTTCTTCTGTAAGATGTTGCCTGCAGTGTTTCTGCTAATCTGAGGGTGCCAGCAAGAATGCTTCTCCTGCAGGGTATCATGCTTAGCATCTCTGTGAATTCCTCTTAGTTAAGAAGACTGGCGCTGCTTGATCCTGGGGAGTCCTCGGAGACCTGTGCTGTTGCCTTTCCTAATAGGTAAGAATCTTGGGGACAGAGTTTGTTCACTGGAGATGGGGTATATGTGGCTATTGATCGCTCCCTGTTCTAAAGGAAGAACATTATGCAAGAGGACAGGTCTTGGGGAATAATCTAAATGTGATCACCCTCACCTTCTCAGGGAGTGTGTTCCACATCTGGATCAGCTTATTAAGGATATTTACTAATGAAGCCCTAGTGTGGTGGCACAGCAGCCAATTATTTTCTGTATTGAGTTCCCGTTTGTCTAATGACATACAGCAGGACCTTTTAAAACTGCAGGCCTGACAACTTTGTGTTAAAATTGTTATTTCAGTTTAGTCTTTAAAAGCATGTCTAAACCCCAACCTGAATCCCCAAATCACATTACAGACCAATTATTTTGCTTGCTGAGTCACTTCATCAGTTTGACAGCATGCCTGGTGGAAAATTTCGATTCCTTTCAATTCTTTGATTAAAGAAATTAATTAATTCAGAGTTTTATTTTGTTTGGAGATATCAAGGTCTGACTCTCCCACTGATTCATAGGCCCCACTGATAGTCACTGGCGGGATTCATTCTCTCTCCAGCCCTTTGAAGCTGGAGAGATCTCTTTTGTGGTAAAGGTAATGAGAAGTCACACTTCTGGGCAAAATCTGTCTTACTGCTCTGCTGGGGCGCGGATCCCGGGTCTTTCTATACTTGAAGACCTACTCCCAGCTTATTGCTTGTAGTGGCCAGAAGTTGACTGTATTTCTCTCTACCAGCTATGAATGGCCAGTGCAAGTGGTCATAAAGGGAGGGTTAATCCTTATGAAGGATGTCTTCCTGATGGACTGTTATTTAAAATGGGGAATGCAAAGAGGTATAGACAGAGTTTGGAGATGGGAAAGAATCTTTTAGATTTGAGCAAGCTGGTCTTGAAGTTGGAAGTTACCAAATATTCATAGTGTTTGAACTTCAGAATATTTGGTTGCTTAGACAAGTTGGGTGTCTGCAGCTCGTAGTGAAGACTGAGAACTGTTAACAGAAAAATACTGTCATAGGTCTCTGTTTGATATGTTTTTCTACTCATTATAATGGGAAAGGAATAGTATTAGCATTGGCATTTTGAAGTTGTTTCTCTAATACAACAAACACATGATTTAGAATTTATGAATATTGTATTGCTATCAGCACGCTGTAGACCAAATCAGCTGTTGTGCTGGCTATTTCTCAGTCACATAACCAGGCCATCCATGTAATAAAGAGTTCAACCTCTAGCCAAAAAATACCTCAGAGCAGAGCAAAACTTATACTTTTCGCTCCCATTTTGCTCATGAGGAATGACCCACAGAACGATTAGGGCTTGTGGAAGGTGCCACTGAACACAGTGTAATCACTCCTGCTCAGATGTGGTCAGCACAGGCAACATTTAATGGTAGGGATGATAATCCACTTCTAATTTATGAAAAGGAAAATTATTAGAGATCTATGTAAGGACATAATAGGAATGTGAGGGGTAAAATCAGAAGGACTAAGATGCGAAGTGGATCTAGTGACTTGTAGGGTTATAAGAGACAAGGAGAGGAGCTTCTTCACCTGCACTAAGAGTAGGGCAATGAATGCATGGCATCATTGCTGAGTTAAGAAGAACAAATAACTGATGGTGCAAAAGATAGATGAAGTCATTTTGGCTTCTAACTTTGTAAAAAAAGATTAATTTTGACCAGATGCTACATACAATTAAGGAGATAATAGTCAAGTCAAGAATAAGGAAAGAAGAGGTAGAACAAAATGTTTGATAACTTTCATGCATGGCAATCTTTGAAAAATAAGCAAGAAACTATCTGGATGGTTTGACGTATTTGGGGGAGATGATAGAATACTATTACCACAGACTAATAAATATTTACAGAGACTTTCAAATGTAGTATAATGTTACAGTATGTATAAAATTGCCTAGACCTAAGGCCCATAGCTTTGTTCCTTTTGTCAAGGAAACTTTTTTTAAAAAAAAAAAAAAGAAAATTAAGCAAACTTTCAAAAAGAATAATTTTTTTGTGTTATTCTCTCCATGGAAATCTTCACACTTCCTTAAAAAGTTACCCTCTGAGCAAAACTTGCAGTATTTCAACTTTCAGTTTTCTGTCATTATGCAGTCCAAATAAAATTAATCTGTGAAAAAGTTCTTTCAGATGGAACTTTACTGCCCAAGAAAGAGTTTAATTTTCACTATCTTCTTGGTGATTTGTGCAGCAGAAAGGTTCTGAAGTGCACAAAAACCTGCTCTTTGTGTTGGGTTATTTTGCACCCTCTTGTGGCCATGAGGCTCCTTTTTTAGTCTGAAATTCCCTGAAGGAGATAAAACATTGCTGCAAGAAACAAATGTTCAGATCCTGAAAGTCATCTGTGTGCCCTCTCCCTATAATCAAGTAATCCACATCTGTTTCCAAAAGGATATATTCAAATAACTGCATTTTCTATGAAACGTTTCTCTTCCGCACTGCCAAAAAAAAAATCCTCACCTGTGACAGTTCATGCTTAATAGCTACCGTAAGCAGACACAAGTCCTATGGTGCTGTACTTGTCCCCTTTGACAAGCTTTGTAGTATCACAGAAAAATGGCCCTTGGGGATTAAAAAAAAAAAATCTGTAGGTCTGTGTCTGCATCTTGAAACATCTTTTTTCCTTCTGTTGGGACAAGCCCTCTGAGAGGAGAAATTGTTTCAGTATTGAAACAACTTACATATTCTTTCCAAAGCAGGCATCAGTGAGAGGTAGTGAAGGTCTGAATACCTCAATACTTGTCTATGTTTGTTCCCAACTAAATCATGGAACTGCTTGGAAATTTGTACATGTGCTGTCCATATGTGGAAAGAAACTTCTTTCAAATGCCCATCAGCATCCTCTGGAAGAGAACCTGATATACAGTTATGGACTGTAGATGCATTTCAATCAAGACCCCTTATATCTCTCCTAAGTCCAGTTTTTATATTGAGCAGTTTACCTTTACTCCTCTAAGAAGCCACCCAAGACAGTGTTACTTTTGCTGACAAGTAACCCTTAGTCTTCGTTTCGTCTGTAACCTTCAGAAGTTGCTTGGAAATGAATTCATCAGTTTCACTAGGAAATGTAGTAAAAAGTATAGGCTTTTGTCGCAAATACACATTTGTGGATATGGCTGACTACAACAAATTGTTGCAAATACAACCTTGTGTATCCTGCCTACTACAACAAATTGTCAGGAATATGGTTTGTTACACGGCTTTAGTTATCAATTTAAGATTTATTAATATTTTTGAGAGAGATCACAGTATTAGGTTGTATAATTCTTAACAGCGTCAGCCAATTTAAAACAGCAATTTGATGGACTTTTTTACAATCAACATAGCGACTTAGTTAAAGATTCGAGAATGGCAAGGTTCACTCTATTACTTACTTAGGAGAAGTGCACAAAGGAAAATTCAGTTATACTCAAGTTAGAATGATTCGCAGAGGGATCGTGGATGCAGGGGATAAGGAGGACCCTCCCGTTGAGTCACGAGATTCAGAATAGACCCCCTTGCTTTCTAAACTTCTTTCAGAGAGAAGTCTAGGTGCAGCTAGATCTTAGTCTCAGACTTGGTCAACAGTTTATGTGAATAGGGATAATATATATAGTCATATTGTACCTACACCCACACCCCCCAAGGTTAACCTGTAAATAAAATTTCCCTTTCGTGAGTTTCATAAATCACTCACTTTTGTGTGCTGGCATTCATCAGCGCACGGCCAGTGAACCTCGTGAAATCAGGGCTTTGAGTCCTTGCGAAATCTACCCCGAGAGGCATCCCAGCCCAGGGGGAGATACAGGGACGCACAGCCCACTGTGATCCCAGAGAGCCCAAAGGGTCTCCCTCTTGGATCGCTAGCTGTAGGATCGAGATGATTGCCCTTGGTCAATATTTTACATTCTGGCCACAGTTCTGGTACACCATTCAGGCAGCAGATAGCCCAGTTGTGGACAGAGATCGCCTGATGCTCAAGTCATTATGACGAAGATAACAACGCAATAGGGCTTATGCTGTGGCACTGCACCACCACAGCTTTCCACTGTACAATGATGAGATACAAGTAATAGAATATATCTCACCTTAAATTTAGGGGGGTGATTTAGCACTAGTATAAGGAACATGTCTAAACTCCTGTTACAGTCAGTACAGTTATTGGAGTTGAGAGTGTGATTCAGACCACCGAATGTGGGTGGTATTTTTGGGATGAACCAAAAAAGTGGCTTGAACTGGACTCCAAGCCACATCCTGACTGGTTCTCCATGGACTGTAATGGGAGCTCAGACACCTGCCTCATGTAGGCATGTGAAACAGCACTGTAGAAACTCATATCCAGGAAGGCTGGATTGTAGCCTATATTTCTATGCAGAAAACTATTGTCATGTTTTTTTTTTCCTCCTATAGAGGAGTTATATCTCATAGAAAATATCTTTTCTACTGCAAGTCTTGCAGCAGCCATCAAAATAGTATTGAATTTTCTTGTTCGAAGATATTAGCCAAACTGTATCTTATTAAAAAAGGAAAAGATTAATATGTTTCACATATTGAATATTTATGCTTTTTAATATAGTTTAATGCTCTAATGAGAGGTGGGGACTGCGGGGAGAACCAAGGGCTCCTCTTTCTGAAGGCACAGAATCTTAACTGAGGCCAGCCCCTAAAAACTGAGGGTAAGTTTTCACATAAACTAGTGGTTATATTTCAGAAGTCAAAGGCATTGGGCAGCATCCCAGAGGACTTGCAGAACAAAAGTGTGTTTCAAAAAGCAGACTAAATAGAACCCAGGGACCTATACTCTTCTAACCCATACGTTGGAACTGGAAAGAAAGCAAGTAAATATCTAAGGGTGATACACATGGGTAAGGAAAAAATAAAGATTTTGAAAATTTCTCAACATTATTTCTTTTCTTTGAATGGCCTATAGAGAGAGAAATACATATTATATATGTGGAATTTTCATGATTCTCTTAACCCGTATGTGTTACTTCTGTAAGTAACCTATGAGGATGGTATGAAACCCTGAAAATGTTGTTTCATTCCACTATTCAGTCCATCTCTTTGGTCTCATGTAGCTCTAGGATCCAGATGATTCCTATGATATCATTAAATCTCATGTGGTTTTCAGGTTTAGGTTATATGATTTCTAAAGCCAAAGCACAACCCTGAAAATGTGAAGAACAACAAGGAGGTAATTTTGGCAGAAAGGAAGTTATTTTGAACTTTTGTTCAAATCCCCAGTCACGATGAAGGACATCAAAAGACCGTTTTGCTCAAGATGGGATGAGGCAAGATGTGTAGTACCATGTGATGCTACTGGCGTGTAGCTCTGCTGCCTTTCATGTAAAAAGAAGATGGTCACATACCAGGGATGATAGAAAAGAACAAAGGATGAAGACTGGACAGAAGCAGCCTCCCCCCTCTTGTCCTGCTACCCCTGTCCTTAATGAAAAGAGCACGCAAAAAGCAGTATATACCTTTTTGTGGCTTCCCCCCTGCAATTAGACCAAATTTTAACAAGTCAATTGAGTTCTGCTGAGCTCTAGTTCTCATGTGCTTCTTACACAAGTAGTGCTATGTATTCCCTAGTTTACATGAATAGTCTCTTCATCTGACTGATTAAGTGCTCCTGTCTTGAATTCCTGCTGACTTTTACTGACTCTTTTATTTAATGACTTCAGGTGGACATTTATTGCTTTCCCTGGTACAAGCCTCTGCGCAGGTGAAATCTCTTGCTTCATACCGTTGTGGGTAGCACAGTGTTTTCAGTCAGGTTATCAGATACTGGCAAGAATCCCAGGGGCAGGGTAGCTCCAGGCTCCGTACTTGTGCTGAGCACAACCAAGAAGAGTTGCTGACGTGCAGCTCTGGACTCTTTTGCTGACAGTGGACCCATTATTTCAGATAGGATATGTATTTTCAGAGGCTCTAGTGTTCCTCATGGCTCATATTTCTGGATGCACTGCAAGAACCCAAACAAAGATAAACAATTCCAGAAGATCTTTCTAGTATACCAATTGTAGCAGTTTAATACTACATAAAAATACAGTAGGAAATATAAGATTTTTTTAAAAAGAACATATAGCTGTAGAGGCCAGGAGTCTGGTTGTGGATTCATGATTGCCTACGTTTGCAGAAAAGTCTCTCTTCTTTTTAACCAGTGTTCAAAGGACTGAGAAGAGCCCCTGGCTCCAAACTGAATGGCCTAAATGCCAACAACTGGAAAAACCTGGGTGTGTTAACATTTCCCCAGTGAATTTAGTCCTATGTGCATATGTTTGTCAGCAGATTTTGAACTGGACTAGCTGGAGGAGACCTGCCTCTGGAAACACTTGAGGTCTGAGCCCGTGGCTGGGTAGGGGTCCTGGGATCTGGGCATGGATGTTAGATGGACTGAGAGTCTGTGCTGATATTTGAGGGGTTGGTGGGTGTGGGGTGCCTGTGAGATGAGTGTGTGATGTGTGCATCCGTTTTGCTAGTGAGCGTCAAGCTGGGTGAGTCAGTGGGTAGGAAGAGACCTGAGTATGGGGTGAGGGGGGGCAGGCTCAGGCATGGACGTTAGGTGGACTCATGGGCTGTGCTGACATCTGAGGGATCTGTGAATGTGGATGTGCTTGTGAGCCTGGAGAGCGGAGGCACACGTGTTCTCGCCATCAGGCTTCAGTCCTGACCAGCTGGAGAGGAGGGACGGGACTGAGCTATTGGTGCCTGTATGTGGGCGCTGTTGGTGTTTATGGGGGTGCTGGCAAAGGCCATGCTGTCTGTGGCAGTCTGTGTGGCAGCCCATGTCAGCGTCCTGTCTGTGTGGGTGTGTGTCTGGGATACACTCTCAGCCTCACTACTGGCTGAATCTGCAAGCATCTGAGATACTTGAAGACTACTTTATAGCTGACTAGTATTCCCAAAGTCTCTAAGTATATGGTATCAAAGGCATGGACTTAATTAAATGACTCAAAACAGTGGCCATATGGTATCCTGCTTCCCTTGACTGCAATGACATCTGCTAACAATAAAAGAAAAAAAAGAAATAGTCATGTCAAAGGTTGTGTGTTATTTCCAAGAGTTACAGAAAACATCCTTTCCTAAAACTCCCACAGCACCGAATGTAATGACTCATTGCCTCTGTTTATTCCTTAATTACAAAGCTTCTATGTGGGGGTCTCAATTTTATGACAACGGATCTCGCTGCCATCACTTTCATAATGACTCTGCTCCATGGCATGTTTGGGCCCAAGCATGGTATTAGGCTGAGGGCAAAATGTACCTTGGGATTTCCAGTGGTGGAAACCTCCAGCATCCACAGCTCCAGCACCTACTGACTCATAGCCAAGGAGAAAACGAGTGGAAAATTCAAGGGAAGCTGCTGCACATGCCAAGCAGGAGAAGCAATAAAACTCCAAGGTCTAAGGCCAAACCAGGTAATGTATGTTGTGGTACAGCCAGAACCACATAAAGCAAAAGGCTACTTCCAGGTACGTATTCCATCATCATGTGCTTCCTGCAGTGCTGCCGGACACAGCCTCTTGAAAATAACGCTCTTTTACTCTGTGTAATTTGGAAGCCAGAGGGAATTGTTGTAATTATCCAGTTGAGTGATGTCCAGCCTTTAGCTGAAACTTGCTAATAAAATATCCTTGTTTTTCTGCCTGCCTCTAGTTACAGCCTAATGTGTGCTCCTACTTGTGGCAGAGCCATGAGTGATAGTTTTGGTGGTGATATTGCTTCTGTGACAGGAGATCCTGCCAACCTGAAGAGAAGCTAATCCCGAAAGAGAGGCATGGCACAAAAGGTAAAGCTGCTTTAGGAGTGCTGGGAAAGTTGATCAGAGGGGACAAAGGAGCAGCTCTAATGGCCCTGAAAATACGCTGGGTGATCTTGCTGAGGCTGCTCAGAGAAAGTACAAAAATGGTGTTTGAAAATAAGAAGGAAAAGGAAAAATTGGAAGAGCAATTGAGAGAAGAGGCCGAGAGTGAACACTTTCCCTCTTAGTTTCACCGCCATCGGTACAAAGATTATGAGAGGCAAAAGAGTTTTGAACAAGTCTGAGTCATCTCTTCTAATGTGGGGGTGAAATATCCTTCTGCAGAGTCCTCTGTCCTCTTCAGGGTATGTTTCTGGGAATCAGTCTGCCTAGCTGAGGTGGCTTTAGGCCTTGCAGAGAAAACTGCAACTGCATTAAGTTTACTTGCTGCCTTAATACAACTAGAAGGAAACATGCTTGTGGTAGTTGCTGAGCTTGCAAACACCCACTTTTGATGATTTTGATTCTAAAGGTGGCACATCTTACCACTGAATTATTAAAGTATTGTCCTAATTAATCTGGACCTACAGATCATAGTGTCTCTGAAATACTTTTTCTCCATTAATTACTGATTTTAACAGTCAGTTAAGTACAACAAAGGCTGCCTCTCCCTGGCACGGGACATACTCTAGATGTTTTTAATGTGATTTTCCACAAGAAAATCCAATCTCATTTTCTTAATCTTCATTTGGACAATCATTCTTTGTGAAACTCTACTAAGAGGAGTTTCTTTAGACACTTAAGTAGAGATTGCGGAAAGGAATAACTGACACACATACAATCTGAGGAACAGGAGATGCCTCTCTTCTACCACCTTTTTGACCAAGCCATTGTGGGTTGCCTGACATATAGGATGCAGCCTAGCAATAAAGATTTCCCAGCAAGTCTATAGACGATACTAGCTCTCAACTTGCTTTTTCTGTGCTGTTCAGGACAACATCAAGGACTTGCACTAATCTATCAATTAAGTTTTTACATTAAGAAGCCTTAGCACGTTTTGATCCCTAGCATAATTCATTCCTTCTGTGCAAAGGAATGACTCGGTTTCTTGTAGCTGTTGTGGCTGACTTAAAATATATTACTCACTTTGCATGAAAAATAACGCTGGAAGCATATGACTCCGTAATCGCTGCTCTGTGGCCATTTTGTGGCCTTTGGCTCACTCCCATTATAAATCTTGTATTTTTGAGGTATTTCCATCTCACTCGTTGAAAATTGCATCAACCTAACATTCAATATTCAGGATGTTGGTCAGAAAAATTAACCAGGAGTTTAAAAAGATGCAGATGCCTAAGTCAAAGGTAAGATCTCCTGAGACGTAACATCTCTTCTTGTCAGAGACGTTGGAGTTCACAGTGAAAGCCCTGGGGAGGGAGGCAAGAGCAGAAATCCCGCAGCTGTTCGATGTAGCTTGAGGCTCTAGGTAACCTCCTACACTAGACACCTTATATACATAATAAGATTGTGCCTGGCCCAAACAGCTTACAACCCAAAGAAAGAGGTAAAAAGAAGTGAAAGAGGTCAGGAAAAACTGATTTTTGTGGGTACCAGACCAAACCCTCCCTGCCCAACTGCAGCATCATTCTTGATAACCTGGAGCAATTCCAGGTGCTTGTATATTTTTGCCATCATTCTGTTTGTGTACAAATAGTGAACTAATGGTCTTTAATCCCCATTACAACAAAGGCTTGGTATGAGTGGTCCGAAGAGGTTTAAACAGGACTTGTCACAGTTTGAGGTAAGTGAATAGTGAACAGGTGTTCTTTTTTTTTTTTAAACTGAGCTTATCCGTAAGAAATGTGCTCAGGAAGATGGGTTGGTGTTTCATGCTTACGGGACAGCAAAATCAGTGTGCATTCTGGATCTTCTACGTTGTGTGTAAAACTGACTTAAGTCAAAATCCATTTACACAAAAAACAGCCTGGCAGTACAGGGTAAGGTGGCACATATGATAAGTGCACTGGAATTGGAAACCTCACAATTTACTAGGAAGTTGCTCTGGATAAGGAAAAGGATATGACTCCAGGGATATCATATTGGTATGCGTATGAGCATGGAAGTGTTGGAGGAAGAGCGTGGCAGAGGCACACCAGCACTGGGCAGCTGCAAGAGGACCCTGGCTGGCCCCACCGGAGCAGCACAGGGTACCTTGCCTCTCTTGCTCAGGGCAGTGGGTTGCATTAGTAACACAGAAACTGGTAATAGGTCCTGCTTTTCTTTCCTGTCAGGCTATGATATTATTGTTTTTTTCACTTAGCTTCAGCACACAAGCTATTAAAGAACATGTCATGCCAGCAGGGATCCTTCATTATCCAGGCTCCAGGCAATCCAGCCTGGACACCAGCTCCTACCAGACTGCATTGTGTGGAATTTCTATGGGTTGTTTAATTAATACAGCAAATACAACTGTCAAATTAGGTGGAGATATTGAACCTGAACTTTGCATGGGGATTTTTCAGCCCAAGAAAATAACAGTAATATCAGAAGGTTTTTATGTTATTTCTCCCTGTTGTAGTTATTGGGAGATGACATCTGAAAGTGCTTCAAGGAGCAGAAAGAAAGAGGTGTAATAAAGGCATCAGCTTAGGTTTAAAACATCTTCCGTACCTAAGTGGAAGATGCAAGATGACACTAAGTAATTTTTAGGCCTATTACTTTATTACAGATGACAGAGGTGCATTTAGGCAAATCTGTATGACCAGACAAGCAATATTTAGAGAAGAAGGAGAATCGGGTGCTTAGACAGTAGTTGTTTTTTGACAGGCCTCTGCGATGAACCGGGAAAAAAGTAGCTGCATAATGAGACTTTGGAATACGTACTACAACTGCAATCAAGACAGATTCTAGCAAGACATTGAAATCATAGCACTTTCTTGGTGTCTTGGTCTCGTAAAACCAGACATTACTTGCACAAATTTGAGGCTTGGAAGCACTGTGAGAACAGCAAACGGTGCTGGCTGCTTTCTTGATACAAACAATTTTCTTTTTTTTTTTTTTTAATATACTTCAAAATCACACCAGAGAGAAGAAAAATGAGAGGTGGTGTTTCTTCCTTCTATTAAGGCTCTCCCCCAACAGTATCACCATTGCAGCTTGGTACTAGGAAGCTTTCAAAAGGTATCATTATCCTCTGAAACAGGAAGAGGAAACCCCATCGTCCCCCAACAAAACCAGGTGCACAGGCATCATAGCTTAGTCATAAAAACTCTAACCACCCTTGCTTAAATGTCCTGGTTAAAGCATGTTACTGAAGTGATTATGAAAGCTCCAGGTGGCTGTAAAGAGCAGGAGCGCTGGAACTGGTCCCTGTGCAGGTCAGGGAACAGGTAGCCTCCCTAGAAATGTGTCCTTTCCTCCTCTTCAGCAAGGCCACCTCCAGACCTTGGCGAGGGATCAGCTCCTTCATAGATGTACAAAGAAACCTGCTCCAGGTATTGGCAAATTGGCAGGGGTGTTGTGATGTCCCTCCACTCTTCTTTCCTAGGGACAGCAGCATTTGAAAGGTAAGTGACTGATTAGTCCTAAATCAGCTTCTGAAACCTGTGTAGGGAAGGCAGCTGCACTCCGTGGGAATGTCCCTTCAAACACTATGGTGAAGCTGGGCAAAGCAAGGAAATCTCAAACATAGCAATGAGCACTAGAAAGTACATATCTGAAGTCTTGGCTGAGGCTGATCTCTATTTTTGTTAGAAAGATCAAAGAGAAGATGTGAAAGGTTAAATGATAAAGAAAAAAGGAGAAAATATTCAGGCCAAAAGAAATGAGGGATGTTACTGGTTTGCATCAGTAGGGAGTACAGCTCTTTTTTAACTAATGGACTTTCCCAAGGTAAGAAATTACATCAATTTGTCTTAAAATGACACTTGACAAGGGGCAAAGTGTCTTTTATAATCTCATTTAATAAACTCTTCAGCCCACTTAAATATGGTTTCTATCTGCTTTATCCACTGGAAACATGTGCTCTAGCAATTCATTAACCTCCCTTCTAATTACATGCATGTAGGCAGCACTCTGCTATGACCCCGCAAAACCACAACAGAAGAAATTTTGTTCTGTTGCTCAAAGTACATGTTCGTTTCTGAAAAGGGGCACAGCAAGGTCAGAGGGATGTAGCTGTTTGAACCCTCTCTTGGATTTACTGAAATAATTACTTGCTTGTTCAGAATTAGCCATTACTTCAGTAAGGATTTTATTACAGGTCAAAGGCGCACTTGTGGAAGCAAAAGCAAATCTCCTACTAAAATAAAAAATAACAGATAACATCAGATACAGTATTTCTACTTCAAGGAAAATATAAATAAGTACTTCATTAAAGATGTTCTCAGAGGAAATAAGCTGGCTTGGAAGAGCTCTGAACTTTGGGGACATTTGCTCAATATGGAGCCAAGTTCAAGCTTTGCAACTCTGGAGATGTATTCTATTTTTTCTGAAGAGAATGTGGTGGGCGCAGGATGAGAATGCTGATAAAAGCAAGAGAGCTTCTTGGCTGCAATGTCTCCCAGTGCAGTTTATTTTTTATTTTAGGCTGGAATCCAGCACTTGCTGCTTTTAGGAAGGAAACAAGAAACTTTCCGGGGCAGTTTTGAGGCTGACTGCTGTCATGAAGGTAGTTTGTTTGAAATGTCCAGTGCCTAGATGTGAGTTCATGCTGTCTGACATGAGCATTTTGCAAAGCTTTGAAGACAGCTATTTTCCAGCTTTAGTATTATTTCAGCTCATATGGTCTATAGGCAGTTTTAGATCCACTAGTTTCAGAGTCTGTGGAGTGGCTTGTACCGTTTGTGTCACATGTCGGCAATGTCCGAAGGCTGCTGATGCACTGGGGGAACCAAACCTTGGAAAGAAAATGGGGAAGAACAAAATGTGTCTTCCTTCAGCAATCCTAGGAGAAACATCAGGAAAATTTCCAAGAGGTTTTCCATCCTGCTCTATTTTATTACTCATATTTTTTCTCTCACTCCAGGAAGGATGTCCCAGGTGTTGTGACAGCTGGAGGACAGGCCTATGCCTTCTTCACTGGCACCTCACTTAGCACATGAAGAGGATGCCTGCAAATGTGTGTGCTCAAATTGCAACAAAGATTAGAGCATGCACCACCCTTCTGCTCCTTGGTTGCACCGTGTCAAGTGCCACAGGAGTCCTCATCCATTACTGGAGTTTTTATCTATTAGGTCTGTCACCAGAATAGACAGTTAAAATGAGAAAGAGCTCCTCTGATAGTACATGGGCTATCAGATACAAATAATAAAATGTGAATGCTGCTTTAAGCAGCTGTCACAGCAATGCTCCTGTCCGTCACACGGCCTTGCATTTTGCAAATGAGGAGAGAGGTTTGAGAAAAAGCAGTCATTGTCCTGCATCTAGCACAGAAAGAGGATCAAATAGAAAGTTCTGCACAAAAATCTGGTGGAGAAGAAAGTGTGGGAGCAGTGGGAAAGCAGTGCTGAGCCCTGATGAGAGAGGGCTGAGAACAAAAGTAGGTCTGTCTCTTTGCCGACTTGCTCTGAACAGGTATGAACATGGTGCTGCCTCTGCTCTGGACTGGGAACTGGATAGCTGTGATGAGCGTGGTGCTGGCCTAGTAACACTGCTGGGAGGTGATGGCTATGGCTGCAGGCTCAGTGCCCTGTTGACCACAACAGCAGAGGTACATCATGGCTGTCTAGGGACAACATGCCAGTACACCCAAGGAAATGTTCCCATGGGGTGCATGTCTAAGCTGTGTAGAGACCTTCATGGTTTGTACTTCACTCACTGGAGTGTAAATGACAATTGAATTGCCTTTACTACCTGTTCCCTTAACAAAGATTTTAGCTTAAGGATATCCCCTGTTGCACTTCTTTACTGTAGTGTAACTCCATTATTGGCTCTTCTCTGACTGAATCAGTCTGTCTTGGGCAAGTAACTAGGACTTTCTGAGAAGGAAAGCTGGTTGCCTGGGTAGAACAAGGCCACCATCCATCCACAGCTACAACAAACTGTTTACAAGATGAGTCCTAGGTGTTATTTTAGAGCTAGTCCCCATCCTCCAGATGCTCAAAACCATATATATGTGAATAACTGGCATTACTTCATTAATGGTCATTGATGCACATAGCCTACATATTTTGAGGAAGTTTTGCTGTGAATATCTTCACATAAAAATTTGAGCACCATGCATGCTCTGCACAGTAAATGGGGGAAGAGTAAATGAGGGAAGAGCAGATGCTGCTGGCTATTTTACATCAAAGGTGCCTAATGACAAAATAGGCATGAGGTGAGGAGTGTAAGATTAAACATCTCAGCCAGCCCTTGCTGTGCATCAAATAACTCCACAAGAAGCAGGATGATTATTGAGAAGCCTTGGGTTTCCATCTGATATTTCATTCAGGTTTTCCTGAGATGAGAGGGGCCACACACTGCAGTGAACGGACGGAAAGTGAGCGCTTGGCATGAGCCTTGTCACTTTGTGGTGGACTGTGGCAAGCCCTGGGTTCACTGTTGCAGAGTAGTGGCATACACAGTACAAAATCTGACATTAATCAAATAATGAATTTGAAGGAGTAATGGACATGGATTTCTCTTCCAGCATTTCACTGTTAGATCTTCTCAGCCCAGAAACGGGGATATTTATCATTCAAGGGGACCTGCCATTACATTTGGATTCAGCCCAGTCAAGCATTTTGTTATAATGGGGAGGGCTAAGAGCTGAGCAGGAAGACCACAAAATGACTTCTAAGACTAGTTCTTTTACAGGAACCTCCTGTGCAGACAGAAAGTCTGTTTCATGTTTAATGCCATGTAAAGTGCTGTGTACAGCAACTCACTTAACTGAATGAGTAATATGAAAGTGCTATAATAATACAAAGGTAATATAAAAACCTCGAGACATTTATGACAAGAATCCCATCTTTTTGTCTCAGTGTATTTCAGAGTGCCCTAGGGAAATCTTTTCTCCAGAAGAAAAGCTGACTTATGAATTTTTCCTACTATATCTAAATGTAAGCAGGGATTCCCATAACAGAAAATTGAGCTGCCTCTGGAGTGCCTTTATCTCTTAAAATTGGATACCCACCCATGAGGATGTGTGACCTTGCTGCCAGCTTATGTACTCAGAGATTCTCTTGATTTTAGGTCTGGTGTTCTCCTGAGATAATAGATGGCTCTGTGGGGCTTACCGGTATAGATATGGAATAAGATAAGTATGTGGTAACCAACCAAATGGGCAATAAAAATATAACCGCTTGGAGTTTCAAGACCCTGTTTTCAAAGACTTGGTGGAAAGGGTTAAATATGCTTGTAAATATACCTGTTGTGAGGCTTCTCCTGCCTGCATGCCAAGTGGCAGGCAGTCCATTTGGATGCATAAGGGCAAATGATGGCATGGTTAATGCTTTGGAAACCTCTGGAACATCTGACTCCCAGCAGGGATTAGTCAAAGATAACACTGAATTAGCTGTGTCTGTGTGTTCAGATATTCAATGTGTGCACAGAAACTCTCGGCTCACAGGTGTTGCTGAGGACCATTCACGCTCTTCCTAAGCAAGAATTATTAGAGAAAATACCATAGCAAGTAAATTTCAAATATGTGAGTGTGAGAAATGACTGTGAACCTTACAGAGTTAAGGACATTCTTCTTCCCTCCTATGTCTTTCTCAGATTTCTGCCTCCTCTTTGTACTGTTGTTACTGAGGAAAGGGTTTGTTGTTAAAATCTTTGCAATTTGTTCTGGAACTCTCCTTGTCCTTGCTGTTTGTTCCTTTCCTCCTAGAGTTCTTCCTGTGCATGTGGATCGTACAACTCTCCAACCAGCTTGTTCCTGCATAACACCTTGTGAGATGTGGGGTTTGTGGCTACTCCCTGCCCATACTTGTTATCATGGTTGGAGTCCTCACATACGAGGTATTGCCTACAGCCCCAGAAAGCAGGACAAAATATGAACTCCAGAGTAGAGCTGAGCAGGAGGTCTTGATGCTGAAGGAGCTGGTGGTGGGTTCAGGAAAGGTACCTATATGGTGGTACATTTCCAGCTTTACTGCATGTGAATTACTGCAGTCTTGGAAACAAAAATCCTCAAGGTGCCTCATTTGCACCAGGCACCTGGAGATGTTGAGCTGCTATGCTGAGCAGGCTGGAAGGAGAGGCACGGAGCTGGGGCCAGGAGCTGCATGGTGTATTTTAACCTGTTCATGGGTGAATGAATGTATGATAGTCATCCATCCACATCCTAAGCATTAGAATGGAGAAAGGGTGAAGAGCTCCCTTTCCTCTCCTTTGAAACCACGGTTTCTGCCAGGGCAGATCATCCCTCTTCTCCTCCTTCACTGTCCATCCCTTACAGTCCTGCCTCCTGCCTTACCTACAGGTGTGGAGAACAGAGCTCTGTGCCCACTCCCGGGAATTTGTTATAAATTTGTTATAAAGCCCAACCACAATGATCAGAAAGACCCAGTGAGGACCAGAGTGGCAATACCAGGTGGACCAACCAGTAACCTCAGTGGTGCCAACAGAGCCCAGACCTGCTCCCCATGAGTGCTGGAGGAGAGCAATCAGCCCCAGGCCCCTGGTGAACCCCACTGAGGACTCAGTGGGGCCACTCCCTCCCCAGAAGGCCCTGCAAACTAGTCCCACAGGGATGTGGGACTCATGGCGGGGGGCTGCAGGGAAAAACACTAGGGGACATTGTACAACTTCTTATGAGGTGTTTTAAGAGGGTTGTGGGAATGTGCAAGACTTATTATGGGATGTTTAGGGGAAGGATCAAAGGTGGTTCTGCAAGTGGAACAAGTGTGAGGGAAAGGGGGATCAAAGGGGCTGGTCCTGGGTAACAGCTGGCTGGTCAGTATGCTTGTCTGACCAAGCCCTGCACCTGATCACCACAAGTCTATCCTACAGTTTTACTAAATATTCTTATGTAATGGTGGAAATAATTATTTACTACTATACTAATGACTCTTACATTCTTTCCATCCACCTTCTGTGTGGGAAAACCCTCTATTCTGAGCCTGTGTGAGAGACCACCAGCAACCATCAAGCCCGACTAGTGGGGCAGCGTGAGAGCCAAGTGCCGGTAACTGGCGTGGGACCACGAACCAGGTTGGAGGGTGCCGGTGCCAGCACCTGGGGAAACGGGGCCTGAGGCCAGCTCTGAGGCAGACTGAGTAGCTAATGCCAGCTACCAGAGAAACTGATTTTCCATGCGTGGGTACATACTTCACTAGCAGACTTTAATCCTGATCAGCTGCAGAGGAGCAGCTGTCTGTGCTGCCTGTGCTGTTCGTGTGTGTGTGAGTGCTGTGTGGGTCTGAGTATACACAGGCGCCTGTAAAGGCAGTGCTCTCTGTGCTCACCTGTGGCTAGCCATGTGTGTGTGTGTATGTGCACCTCCTGGTAACCCATCCTCAGCCTCGCTGCAGGCAAGGAGCTGCAGCAACTTTGCATCCACTGGACAGGGGCAGGAGGAAACACCCTGGGTGCTGTAGTCACAGGATCTGGCTACCCTTGACAAAATATGATGGAGAAAAATGTATGCTGCTCCTTGTGCAAGGATAGATTCAAGGTTTAATGGTGAACCACTTTGTAGATACTGGCATGGGGTGGGGGGTCGGGCTCATTCACAGCAGAAGACTCTCATGTCATTGAGAGCCGTGTCATCCCCCATTCCCTGGGATTCCTCCACTTTTGTCTGGATCCCACAGATGGCCCCAGAGGTGCAGCTGCCGCTCCATGGTCCGAAGTGACCCCCCGAAGTTCCCCAGCCCTCCAGCGTTGTCCCGTCCGAGCAGGTGAACCTCACATTGTTGGCTGCCGTGTCGTCACGCAGGTGCTGCCTCTCTTCCACACGCAGCGAGAAGGAAACCAGCTTGTTGCTGGGGCAGAGCTGGGCCTTGGTCCAGTTTCCCCACCTGTCAGAGAAGAAAACAACTCACTAAGACATATTCAGCCTCTGCTGTGCTGCGATCAGCACTGCAGCTTGCCTGGGATCCTGGTGGTCCTGGGGCAGGGCACCTACACAGGGATGGTGTGTTTCTATGAGCACCTCTTTCACTCTGCTTCCTCACCAGCCTCTAGATGCTTGGTGACCATCAACCCTGGGCTGTCCTGTTGCTGCTGGACCCCTTGGGAATTTCAGCTGCTCGCTTTGTCCCTGTTACTTAATATCTATGTCCTTTTCACACAAGAATTTCAGGAAAAGGAGAAAGTACGGGTTTAAGATCTGCATTTTTTGAACTCTCCTTCATCTTTCAAAGTACTGTTCCCTTCCCCGGGACCAGATCTCTACCCTAAGACATTCACACTTTGTGGCCAGGGGGACCTCAGCCACCTCCTCAAGCTGGGTGGGCAGCTTCACAGAGGGTGTGGGTGTCTATGGAGAAAACATTACACTGTTCTTCCTTCATGCTACTCAGAAGCTGCTGCCCTGAAGGAGGACAAGAAAGCGAAGGCTACTCACCTCCCCACGGAGGACTCGATGACTGTACCATCCGTGCAGAGCAAACGGATGCCATTCAGAGCCGTGTCATCACCAAACAGCCAGAATCCCTGGTAGGGCTCCACCTTAGAAGAAGGGATGAAAAAGGGGATGGTCAGCACCCTCCCTCATTTAAAAGACTAGATGAGGTGAGCCCTCATGATGAGGGGTGGTAGGAGACTCCAGGGACAGAGCCAGCCACAGTGCTGCTGAGCAGGGCCATGAGACAGCTCCATGGCATTTCTCAGGGAGTCCTTTTCACTGTTGCCTGCCTCTGCTTTTTCTCCAAACTGTGGAGCAGAGGCTCTGAATACAAGAAAACTTGGTGGCTGCTGTCCCGGGACATACACACCCTCTTGCCATGTGCTGTGACACCCAGAGATGGAGTGCTGTCAGGAGGGGGTTGTCTCAGCCCCTTGGGAACGGGCTCTGCAGTACCAGCCCTGAGTCTTTTATTACCCCATGAACTCCACTGCTAAGAAATCGCTTACTGGCAAAGAGCCTGGAAAACTGCTCTACACTAGAGATTTCTTGCTGATAAGCCTGCATGAGCGATGCAGATACAATGCAAACTGCTGCGATGGGACAAAGTGTTGTGGCCAGCCCTGCTGAGACCAGAACAAAATAATATCTTTCCACAGCAGGGTTTTTTCCCACCCCAAAGAATAAGTGAAACCTTACCTTCACTTCAAATCCCTTAGCGTAGCCTCTGGGGCAAAACTGTTGGTGTCCCCAAGAGCCCCAGGTGCCTCCGTTGGGCACTGTGAGGATGGACTCATATTCCCGTGCCTCAGTACCCTGGAGAAAGCAAGAGCCCAGCAGGCAGAGGACAGCCAGAATGAGCAGATGCATCGTGTGGGACCTGCTTGGAGGCTCGCTGCACGGAGGTGACGACACGGGGGAATTTATGAGCCAGGAGAATGGGTGGGAGTGCTTGGGGAGTGTCAACAAACCCCACAGGGAGTGCTGGTTGTTGCTATGTACTGCTCCTGTTGACTGCCTGTCCCTCGGTGGTGGGGCCACCCTTGCCAGGTGGAAGATGTGTCAGTGGTGTGCGCTGTCTGGGGGGCTTGCAGGGCTGTGAAAACTTGTGGATGTGAGGGAAAGGAAGGGGGCAGAGCTGGGACCACTTCCTGAGGGGGTGCTGTGGTTTTGAGGAGGGTCCTGGCAATGCTGCGAGGAGCGTGTCGGAGAGAGTGAAGTGGGAGGAGGAGTGGTGGACTGGGAGGGGAAGAAACCTCTGGAGTGGTTGAGGCAAAATGGAGGTGGAAGGGTCTCAGGGACCTTTGTTCTGTGAAAGTCCTCACTTGCTTCCTCTCCCTCACTTTCCTTCTCTCCTCACTGTGTCACTGAGGTTGAGGACAGTGCCTGCACTGGAAGCCATTGCATTTTGCTCTGGAACATGCATTAAATGTAGGTGACTATGTAAATGGTGGAAACCCTCCTCATGGGGCAAGTGCACCAGCTGCCAACCATCTCATGTGGCCTTTGTTGAATTGACTCCAGTTTATTCATGTCTTTCTTGTAATGGAGACAGGAGAACAGGAGCAAAACTGTGCATGGTCCCATCATCTCATGGACTCCATGCTTCTTGTGCAGACACAGCTCCAGGTGTATCTTTAGCTGTATGCTCAGGTGTATCTTTAGGAGTTGTGAGCATACAGAGACGATGAGAGTTTCCAGCAGAAGCAGACCCCTAGTTCTGCTGTTCTTCCACTCTCTGATGTGAGTTTCTGTTGCATGCCTTGTTCCTCCAGAGGGACTAGGCAGAGGTGTCTTACCTCTGCAGATAGCAATATTTGTGGGTAGTTGCAAAGTAGGAGGATAAGCTGCTCACAGTCTCATTGAAGAGTCAGTGATGATGCCACCTGGGAGAGTTGTCCTATGAGGTCTGTACCAGCAGTATGTCCTATGCTATAAACACAGCCAGTCCCAGGCTTTGACTACTGAAGAATGGAATACACTGCTTTTATCATAGCAACTTTGTGCAGGCAAAGGAAGAGGTGCTGCTTTCAGTTGAAATCCTCTGATGTTGCCCCTTGGGTAAAACTGTAAAGATCCTCAGTTACTCACGGCACCTTATGGGAGTCAATGAGGACAAAGATGTCTTTTTGTGTCTTTGTATCTCATAGGTAGCAGGAACTCAGCAGAAAGAAGACAACAGGGATCAAGAGCTGTGTGGTCAGGGTTTTGGTCTCGCGAATGGATAGCTCATGGATACTTTGCCACTTCTGGCAAGATAGAACTTTCTAAGCTTGAGGTGTTGACTGGATTTCCTCATAAGAGTGGCAGCAACCACAGCAAAAGCAATGGGCCATTGCCAGGTACCACATCCAGTAAAGAGTTGTGAATAAATTATATGATCAACCCTCTTCATTAGCCATGCTGGCTGCATGGCGAGGCTTTCAGGATATGTGGAAAGTTATGGCTTTAGGGTGGAGCAGTGGCAGAGACACCTAGAACCAAAAAAGTATCTTAAGGAGAAGCAGAAAAGAGGAGTTAGGTGGGGGAAGGTGCCCTGAACTGTCTGACGCCAGAAAGGTAGAGACGTTTTACAGTTTGTAGTCCTATCCACAGAGCTGAATCTTGCTCTGTTTGAGTCCTTCTTATTGACAAGGTCTGTTTTCTTTGTCTTCCACTTTCACACAACTTCTGATGTTTCCTCTCTGTCAATCAGTCTGACCTCCAGCCCCAATGGTCCCGCCACTCTGAGTAGGAGAAGGAGGATCCTGGCTGGGAAAAGGTCCTGCTTAGCATCTTTTATGAGTTTTTTGTTGCTCCCCTTTGGCTGCCTGGGGAGGAGGCAGCCAGAGGCAGTGGCATCGGGTCAGTGGTTCTGTGATATTCCAGCATGAAGCAGTGAAAACAATTCACATGAGTAATTAACTCTGCCTGTGGGAGAAAGCAGACACCGTATGCATTTCTATAACCTCAGACTGGGGAGCTAGAAAACAAGGAACGAATATCAGCTTTATGTTTCCCTCTCTTGTCTCTCATTAATTTTTAAGCCTTCCAGAGTGATGAACCTCCTTCTTGAGTCAAAGACAGGGTTTTTTTTCCCTCCACAGAAAACTTTCCCAGCTCCAGAAGTAAGGCATTGAGTGGAATGGAAATGGTGGGACCAGTATCAGAGGTTGAATTTGTGCTGCTGGGATGCAGGGCTAATAAGTACTTTTGGATAAATCTGCTCATACACTGAACTTCCCTGAGTATCCAGTGATGTCTCCAACATCCCTGCTAATGAACATTTCCTCATCTGGGGAAGCTCTTTCTCTTCACCCCCTGCTTCTTCTTCTCTTCTGTTAACCCACAGTCCTCCAGTCAGGCAGGGAAAGTGCCAGCTTGCAAGCCCAGGATAGGTGGATTTTTCATTATGTTAGGTTGGAAAGCTGGAGTTTGAACTTCTCAATGAGTCTGGCAATTTCTTTGCTGGTTAACTTTGACAGCTTGTTGTAGGCTCATGTTATGTGCTGTATCTTTTTTTTCTTTTAATCAGATTATTGGAAGGCAGAATAGCATTAGACTCAGCAGTAAAAGTGAAGACGTGATGGCCAGTATAGATCAAAGACGAGTTCTATATTTTTGCAACTATATAAACCAAAAAGAAATATCTCTTATTTTTTGGACAACTTAAGTCCTCTTCTTTATGATAAAAAAGAACTGAGAGTTACAACAAAATCAAAATCTCTGAAACAGTGCAGGTGCTCAAAATAACCAGAAATCAGCAGAATAGCAAAAGGTACTCACAGAGCCAAAATACCAAGATAAGAGTGAAGTGCTTGCAATAGCCTTGTTGGCATTGCATGTATCTATTTTCATTGTAGATACCTAAGTTAGGTTAGGTGAATCCCACTTTCCGTGGACCAGAGGTATTTTGTTATTTACTGCCCATTTACAAGATGGTGGGGCTCTCCAGGGAAGGCACAGGAGCTGTGTTCTCAGTTAGCCTTCTTCCCTAGCAACATAAACCTTCTTAGATGATGGTGAGAAAAAGTTACTTCAAGTTGTTTGTGGACTATAAACATTCTTGCAATGGCCTTGTTACTGGAGATAAAGCCAGTTAAATTGTTCCCACATCTGGAAACTAAAGATAATTTTTGATAAAAGACCTAGTTTCAAGCATTCTTTGGTGCTGCCAAGGGGGCAGTCAGCCTTTGAAGCATGTAGCGCTCCTACCACTGTCATGTCAGTTTAAAAACAGATGCAGAGGCTCAAAACTTTCTATGGTGTTCTTTGAGGGCCAGGGGACAGGCACAGGCTGACACCATTGGTGCACCCTGACCAGATACACAGGCACGTTGCCAGCTGGGTGACAGATAGCATTACTTGCCTACAACATAACAGTGGTGAGGTGTGATTCCTGTGACTACCTATTGAGAAAAGTGATGTTTTCCCCTCTTAGAAACATCCCTAATAACACAAAATCATTAAACTGAGGCTGAGGCCATGGCTTCTCACTGCTCTCAGTGCAAAGCAGATAGTACTGAGAATTAGCTGTCTGAGGGAAAGGTAGAGGCAAAGACATCTTTCCCCTTCACAGTTTCATTCTTTCTAATTTCTTCTGCTTCTTGCTCTTTTCTATTTTCCGGTGAGGTCACCAGAGCTGTGGTTCAGGTTCATCTAAATTATGACACCCCCCCATTTATTTGTCTATACAAGAGTCCACCTGTGACCTTTGTGTCTGAGCTGCTGCTACAGTCAGTGGGGATACACATGCTTGGTGAAGAGTAGAAGCTGAATCCACTGAATAGCCTTTATGCAGCTGATTCAGCTGCCCGAGGGTAGGTGTCTAGTGCCACTGGAGACTCCACAGGGCATCCCATCTTGCTTCTGCTTACCAAGCCAGAAGATGCACGGTTTTTTTTCAGGCCTAGTAATAAGAAACTGGGGTCTACCTTATGTTTCCCTCTATTTTTTTTCCCCTATGGATATGTGTTTCATATATCATGATAATAATTTCTTATGGTTCTTTTTGTCTCAGCTGAATCCAATTTCTATGGAGAGTCTTCATGAGGATAGAGCAGGTTGTTTTGGAGACAATCTGTAATAGGGAAATGTTGGCAGTGGTTACAGTCATTAAATATTGCATGTGAAACAGATAGTAAGCTTATCACACTGTATGATGAGTTAGCCTTGGCTGGCTGCCAGATGCCCACCCAGCCGCTCTCTCTCTTTCTCCCTCCTCAGCAGAACAGGGGGAGAAAACAAGCTGAAAAGCTCATGGGTCAAGATAAGGACAGGGAAATCACTCACCAGTTACTGTCAGGGGCAAAACAGATTTAACTTGAAGAAGGTTAATTTCGTTTATTGCCAATTAATAATAGAGTAGAATAGTGAGAAGTAAGAACAAAACTGAAAACACCTTCCCCCCACCCTTCTTTTCTTCCCAGGCTCAACTTCACTCCTGACTCTTTACCTCCTCCCCCTGAGTGGCATGGGGGAATGGGGGTTGTGATCAGTTCATAATACTTTATCTCTGCCACTTCTTCCTCCTCATGCCCTTTTTCTGCCCCAGTGTGGGGCCCCACCCATGGGAGACAGTCCTCCACAAACTTCTCCAGTGTGGGTCCTTCTCATGGGCTGCAGTTCTTCACAGACTGCTCCAGCGTGGGTCCCTGCCATGGGGTGCAGTCTTTGAGGAATTGACTCCAGCAGGGGTCATAAGTCCTGACAGAAAACCTGCTCCTGCGTGGGCTGTTCTCGACAGGGCTGCAGCTCCTGCCAAGAGCCTGCTCCAGCACGGGCTGTCCGTGGGCTGCAGCTTCCTTCAGGGCACATCCACCTGCTCTGACATGGGGTTCTCCATGGGCTGCAGGTGGATATCTGCTCCACCATGGACCTCCAGGGGCTGCAGGAGGACAGCCTGCCTCACCATGGTCTTCACCAGGGGCTGCAGGGGAATCTCGGCTCTGATGCCTGGAGCACCTCCTCCCCCTCCTCCTTCACTGACCTTGGTGTCTGCAGGGCTGTTCCTCTCACATATTCTCACTTATCTCTCCCAAATGCTGTGCAGCATTTTTATCCTTTCTTAAATATGTTATCACAGAGGTGCCACCAGCATCACTGATGGACTCCTTTTGGGCAGTGGCAGGTCCATCTTGGAGCTGGCTGGCACTAGCTCTGTCTGACATAGGGGCAGGTCCTGTGTCTTCTTACAGAAGCCACACCTGCCGTCCCCCCACTATGAAGACATTGCCATGTAAATCCAGTACATGTTGGCAGATCCCACCATAGTATATAATCTAGAATAAGAGGTCTGTAGTTACTCAGATCATCCTTGGAAAAATTTTTTAAAACTGACCTCATGTTTGCCCCTGTTTAGCCTTCCAGTAATTTTAAATGACACATTCTCCATCACTGATACGACCTTAGCTCTTCCAGGTTACAGACATCTTAGACCTCTTGAGTACTTGTTATCAGTTCTAGTTATTTGTTGTTATTCACTCTGTGATTTTTCCATCTCTCTTCTAAAGTAATTTTAATTTCTACCTAATCTTTCCTAAGATCCCTAACCTCCAGGAGTGGTTGGAACCATGTGAACACAAAGTTTCTTCCACTATGAGCATTGATGCAAATAAATAATTTTAAAATGGCCGTATCTGCTGTGATCTTCTTTTATACCATCAGCTGGTCCCACAGATTTTCTGACAGACTCCTGAATCTTTGATGTGAAGAAACATTATTAGCGTTAATTCCCTTTGCCATTTGTTCCTCAAAGTGCTTTTTGTCTGCTGTTTTTTACAAGCAATCTGCCACCAGATATGTTACTTCTATTTTTCCCATTTGGCCACAGTTTTAGCTTTCACTATTTCCCGCAGCCTCCCTTACCTTACAGTTTAACAATGCCCGTTTCCTTTTAGCCTTCCTCAAGTCCTTGTTAATAAGTTGTGTGCTGTGGTCCTGTACTTCCAGCATCGTAACCTTTAGACTGCTCCTGCTGTCAGTGTGCAGGCTCGAGGGTCTCCTTTGCAGACTGTCTTTTGGTGGGAAGAATGGAGAAGGACCACCTGCAGGGTCTGTGACCATGGTTTGTCTGTGAGCAAGGGGAAAAGAGAGCCAGGAGCTACTCCAAGCACTCCTGAGGACTTGGTGACAGAGACCTGCAGCATCATCTCAGCCCTGAGATGGCAAACAGACGGACATCCTGCAGCTGTGAACAGGCCCCATGCCAACAACAGTCTCTACTACTTCTTATTAGATTACTCAGAACTGTTTTAAAAAATAAAATGCTGCTCAGGAACTTCATAACACAAATTACAGCTGTTGCCCGAGGAAGCTGGAAGGCAGGTCAGCAGCCTTTCCCAGGGACTTGCTTGCCTGTTGCCCAACTTGTTCCCACCTGATAAATGAGCAGAAAGCCTGGCTGCAGATGGGTTGGAGAGTGAGGGACTGATGCTGCCCCCGTAGCCTCCCCAGAGAGCATGTGGGGAGGGTTTTCTGAAGATCTGAAGAGAGGGTAGAGCACCAAAGTGAACTGAAATTAAATGAGAATTAAGTACTTCTCATCACGTATGAAATCTGGTAAGAAAATCCTTGCAGGTGGTGCGCTATGGGGACTTTATCACTAGCAGAGTTTTGCTGGTATTTCATACCAAGCAAAGCCATAGCTATCCTGGCACAATGTATTGCTGCCAGCTCTTGTTCACTTTGAAGAATGAAAATAAACAAATTTGACAAAAGAATTTTTCCTGGGAAAAAAATGTTCAAAACCTGACTGCATATGACCCTGAGGAACTTGATCTTTCTTTGAAGTTGGCCCTCCTTTGAGCAGGGTGCTCTGGTTCTGCGAAAAAGCCATGTCTGCTGAGATGTTTTCTGGGGCTGAACTGGTATTAAACTAGATATATTGCAGTGTTACTGACATGACTGTGACAGCAAAACTCTTCTCTAAACTCGTCCTCTGAGTTAATTCTGAACACATTGCCTTCCTGATTTATGCTCTTCCTTCCAGTTTACACAGTCACTTTTCTACTTTCATCAATTTCCAGACACTATCTCATCCCTTCTCTTTCCTAAGCCCCACATATTTATCCTTTTCTCTTCCTTTGCACTTCCTTCTGATATTTTCTGTGTTGTCTGGGAACTTTGGACATTTGAAGTGTTGTCTGCAAGGTCTCTAAATTCTTCTTTAATACCATCCCTCCAGTCCCAAATCTGAGTTTCAGGTATTCTTTAAGCTAATATACACCAAGGGCCACTTTGCTGATTGCAAATGAAGGGGAAGGAAAAAAAAAAGGCCTCAACAATGAAAATACCTCATGGAAAAGGAGAGGTTTTCTATGATCAGTGCAAATCCCTTGGTATAGCCACAGGAGGAAAAATGCATAATCCTTTCATTATCCCAGGAGCCTCCACAGGCACAGCAAGGACAGAGCTGTGGTGTTGAGCTTTTGTCCTGGGCACATCAAGAAAAGAGCAGGCAGGGAGAGGGCAGCTGCAGCAGCATTGCATGACAACCGTTCACCTTGAGCCTACTGAAAAAGCAGTCACTGGGTAACTCCCAGCTTTGGAAATGGGGGAATTTATACTCCAGCAACATAGTGTGATGTTCTCCTGTGTCTTCTGAGAGAAGCTGTCAGGGTCAGGAGAACCACTGCTCTGTACATCAGCAAGACAGGAAAACTGGCCATGTTTGCTGAGAATGAGCTGGGACAGTTGGGCAACTCCTTGAAGTTCATCGACAGGAGAAGTGGACATCAGACTGAGTATAAAACAGGTCCTCAGTTGGCCAAGCAAAGGTGCAGCCAGGGAGCATTTCTTTTTTCACAGTCCCATTTGCAGGACTGCTGGCTATTTCCTACTCACCCCCAAGGTCAGCAGTATCCCCGCCTGTGGGCTTCCCTGGGTTCCCTGATAATCTATTCTCCAGCTGCTGCATGCACTGACCTCTTCCATCTTTCAACTCCTTTGTCTCTGTGACATGCTGGCATATGGGATCTTGATTTGGTAGCTATGTGACATGCTCATGGCATAAGGACACACATTTCTGACTTGCTACTGGCTAGGACTGCTAGGATGAAGCAGATGACATGCATTATGTGTGGGGTTTGTTTTGTCCTCAGATGGGAAACAGGTAATAACCTGAGTTTACCTTTGTTTCCTCATATGTCTTGCTTTGACTTGTTTTTATCAGGCCTTTTATACTGTGTTCTCATCATAAATCCTCTTGCCCTGACCAAATCAAATTTCCACAGAAAAGCTTCATGAAGAATGAACAAGGTGGCTCCTGGAGAGATAGTCAGTAGCAGGTCATTAATAATGACCTGCCAGGCCAGGTCATTATTAATGGTTGCCTATAAAATAAAAAATAAACTTATTAACTCTGCAGACCACAGCAAGCTGGAATAGGCTGCAAGTATTTTGGAGGACACAGCCTGAGCTTGAGAAATGGTGTTGTCAAATGGGAGAAACAGCTTGAGAAAAATAGGATGCAGTTCTACAGGGACAAGTGCGAGCTCCCACCTTATGCAGAAATAAGCAACTACATGAGGAAAAATGCCTGCTTTAACATCACTCTGCAGAGAAGGGTCTAGGGGTCATAATGATCAAAGGCAAAGCATGAGTCAGCGGCATAAGGTCTTCTCCTTGCCAAGATATATGAACCAAATTACAGCCTGCAAGACAAATGGAGTGATTTTTCTTCTCAGCATGTGTGAGCCCCTGGCAGGGATGCTCTGTGCAGCTGAGGGCACTGAACTTCCATAAGGATGTGGCCCAGCTGGACAGAGTCCAATAGAAAGCCACAAAAATGGTCAGTGGTCTGGAAAACATGACCTGTGGGGAATGACTGTGAGAGCCAGGACTGTATAATTAAAGAGTTGGGAGGACTGGGGACAGGGAGTCATGGGAAGAGCAGTTGAATTAGGGCTCTGCAGCTAGTGCTGCTGTGGGAGGATGTGGGGAGGGCAACACAGAGGAGAAAATCTACCCCAGGTTTTCCTGTCCCCTTCCTCTTCAGGCTGCCTTTGTGCCATGTAGAGCCATGTACAGCTGCTTGGTGGCAGCTGTAAGGGGCCAAGGTGGGCTGTGAGGAATGCCAGTGTGTGTGTGGGTGCATCTGGTGGCTGTATGGGAACCCCTGTTCAAGGGGGAGATGTAAAGAGTACATTGGGGAGGTAGGCATTGCTTCAGGGCCTGGGAAAACATGTTACAGTAGGAGTGCTGTCAGCTGGGGTCTGTAGGGAATGAGAGGATCGGCACATCCCCACACCCTGCATTACAAACAGCTCATGGCCACTGCAGGTAGCGGGGTGGGGCAGGATAAGAGCCTGTGACAGTGCAAAATACTGCTGCAAAGAGAAGGGGAATGACCTGGTCTCTGGCTGAGACAGAGAGTAATGGATGAGCATTGCAGCAGGCTGAGATTGGACACTGGGGTGCACTTGATACCAAGAGTTGTGCCTGGGGAAGTTGTGAGATCTCCATCACTGGAGGATTTTTGGCAAAGTTTGAGTGGATGTGCATCAGGGGTGATTAGCATGCAATGGTTGCTTTGGAGCTGGAATGCACTAGAAGACCTACTGAACATCCTTCCAGCCCTGTTTGCTCTAACTAAATGATTCTTTGTGCAAATCAAGTGGTTCAAAACAAGGACCCCAGCCTGACCTTCAGCTGGTGGGCAGGCACAGAGCCCCCAGCAGCCACTTTCTCCTCCGGAGACTCACTGGGCACGTAGCTGCCCCTGGGGCTGATGGGCACCCTGGTGGGAACAGCACAAGAAAAGAGCCTTGTGGGGAGCAGTGTAGCTATCATGGACACAGCTCTGCTCATGGACCCTATCCACTGTCAGCACTCACCACAGGGACTATGCAGCAAGAGGCTCTTTGCTGAAGCATCAGTTGCTGGAGGTGTGAGTAAATGGACTGAGGTGGGAGGGAGATGTCACTTCTCCCCCTCAGTCATGCACGATCATGTCATATTTGTCTGTAAACTAGTTGGGGACAGCTTTCCCTGGGGCCTTGACTGGCTGCTTGCCTTGGCCCTGGCACTGCTGTGCTCCCGGGAGCAAAGCCTCCGTTGGTGCCGCAAAGAGGGGAGTGTGAAATGGCAGGTGACAAGTGTTTATGGGAGCTTCACACCAGCAAACAGGTGAATTCTGCCAAAAGCATCATTACAATGTGTTTATTTTCTTTGTATTTGCAGGGTAAAATTGGGAAAAAACTGAGAATATGAACAAAGACAGTTGGACAGCTGGGATCTAAGTGTTTACACAAACTGTTGATGAAGAATGTAAGTAACCAGGGTCATATATACGTTACAGCATGTGCTGCATTTATTAGATTAAGTATGTTAAAATATTTATTAGTTCACATATTATTAAATGGATTATCTTTTACTGTGATCATAAGCCTGTACTGAATTTCTCAGCTCCTCTACAACTGGCCAGCAGAATGGAAGTACTAAATAATCTTGAACATTTATTAATACAAGCTGGACTAGAGTTGCAGATAAGAAACTGTTCAACATCAAATTCCTGCTGCCTGGGGGGCCCTTTTCCTGACCAGTAATGTGAGCCTAGCAATGGGTAAATGTCCCCCAAGCAGCAGTGAAGAAAACAAACAAGGAAATAAATCCTGCCTAGCACTGACATGCAAGAAATACCATAGAGCCAATTTTCTAGGGATACTCAGCACTTCCCTCTAGCTACAGCACTGTTTGCAGAGCTGGGTGAGTCCCAGTGTGCCTGCCTGAGCTCTGGCACAGGTCTGGTCTGGGCTGGAATTAGGAAACACTCTCTCAGACTGGCATCAGCTCTTTTCTAATGTGGGTATAGGAGGCAAAAGGACAATTTGGGGTCAAACAGGGGAAAGGAAAGAGAATAGAAATAGTGCTTTACTTGGGCTGAGTTTCTCTGCCATTACCAGACCTGGAGTAATTATTTAAGTGAATGAACAGGACTCGCACTGCTTGTGCATCCTGGAAAATGTCCACTTTTGTGCAACACTTCTGTGGGACTGGAAGGCCTCCCTAATCTGGGTCCCCAATGGTGCAGCAGCAGCGAAAACCTGATGTGGGAGCAGGGGCAACAAATCTCCAATGCATCAGCAGCAGCGAGTGTTGCGGCAGTGGCTGGCTGACTCATCACTGCTGCTCTCCTCTGCAGGGGTGGCTATTTTCTGGTTAGGACTGTGTGAGACAAGTGCCAAGTACTAACGAGCCTCCTGGAAAATCCTTCTGCTGCCACCAACTGCAAGGGCTTACTTGTACATTTTGTGAAGCTTCTCTAAACCCAGAGAGCTAATGGGAAAAAGCTTCTTCAGACCTTGCAGGGAAGAACAGAGGGTCTGCTAGTACTCTGGGTCTACAGTACACTGTAGGATCGTTGGCCACCCACACCTACCTGCACAGGGTTGCAGGACATGTCAGGCAACAGTAAAAGAAGCCAGGTTCCCATTTTCCTCTCTCACACTCCTATAGCACCCTCCCCAAGTGCTTTCCTTATTCTCCTGGTAACCCAGCCTCCTTCTTTGCTGGCAAAAACTCTCCTCTGGCTTTTCCTCCCACTGTTTCCCTGATGAACTCAACCTCTGTTCCTCCCCTGGAGAGGCGAGGGTTGTCCTCCTTCACAGAGAAGGGCCACCATGCACATGTAAGTGCCCATGACTGTGTCTGAGCTGCTGCATGGCAGGAGAGAAGAAAACAAATTGCGACTCAGTAATGACTCAATGACTTTGATACCTGTGCAGTAAAGACATGTGCTCTTCAGAGCTGTGTCATCACCTCTACTTTTGGCAGGTTCCACCTGGGAGGAAGCAAAGATCTAGTGACAGGAGAAAAGACTGGAAGACAAGAAAAAAACACCTCAGTTTTATTCAGGGTTTCAATAAAATTCTGTGTATCTTTTGATTTAAATTAGCCTTTTAAAAAATTCTATTAAAATGGAAGTTGACACACCACATGGTTTCAATACTGATTCACAAAGCCAACAGTTTCCTGTGTATTTCCTTCTTATCCAGGCTGTAAAGCTGAGGTCCAGGACCTCAGCTGGAAAAAAATGAGGGGGCTGACTTGCCCTTCTCTCCCTGCTCATCAGCTTGTTGTCCCCAGGCTCCAGCAGTACATTAATTTCTTGCAGCAACACAAAGATCATAACAGCTCCAAACAATATGGGAGGGAAAAGCCCAGGCTAGATTTGCATTAATTTATGCACTAAGGCTTCCCTTTGTCTGAGGAGCTTTTTGCTAATAGATCCCTTATTGGCAGGAACCAAGGTCTAATTACATGATAAAATTGTGCAGATGTGGCCATACATAGAAGAGTCACAAGGTATTAATAAGAGTATTTTTTCCACTGTGGCTTGTCCCAGTTTGGAGAGAAAAATAAACTGTGTCCTTTTTTTTTTTTTTTTATGGCTTGTATAACTGCATCCCATGTAGGCATATGGTTAAAATGAAGAAGACCTCAGCCTCACTGGTGAAGCTGTTATGACCAAGCTGTTTGGACCTGTATTTCAAGAAACTCAGGGACTTTGCCCTTTTGTACCTTGTCATGGATGAGGAAGGGACAAAAGGATCAAAGCACTGAGGAAATTCCCCAAAGCAAGTGTTACTCAAGTGAATTGTGTACATACCATTTTTAGTGTTCAAAGCACTTCAAAGACCAGGTGCAATCCTACTTGGAGGAGTAGGTAAAGATGAGGGGAACAGAGCATTTGAGAAGCCAACAACTAGGGCATTTGTATGGGAAGTTAAGAGGATTCATGCCTTCATGGATAGGGTTGCCCTATTTTTGTGAAAGATTTTCTGGGGAAATGTCCATAAATTTCCCAGAAATGGAGAAAATCCATATTCCAGCTGCATAAAATTACTGAAAATCTGGACATGCAGAGGGGAATCCAGATACAAGATATTTTTTGGCATGCAACCTGGGAAACTGTAAACTGCTGCTGTCACTGCAGGTGGTGGTACCTGTGGAAAATCATGTTCTGGGATCAAGGAGGGTTTTCAGAGAGAGTTAATGACATGTGGGTAGCTGGCATAGGACACTACTGGGATTTAAGATGACTTTTACTTTCAGTGCAAATCCAATGATGTATCCACTAAAGCAGTAGTGAGGATTCCCCCACTTGACCCAAGATACTCCTCATTAGGGACAGGGAGGACAAAAATATGTTTTTGTGCACCTGCTCCCTGGAAGCAGCAGGAGAAAGGACGCCAAGCCCCTGAGCGAGGGACTTGGCGAGTATCTGGGTTTGAGCTCTGGCTTGATGATAGCACAGTCATTGCTCCTTGTCACATGGCCTGAGTAGGTCTTCAGTGACCTGTCCTTGCTGTCACTGAGACAAGACTGTGGAAGGATGGGCAGTTCATATATCAGAGTTTTCCATTAACAGCCTCCTTCGCTCACCCCACTGCCCACAGCCCCATGGAGAGCCCTGGGGGTGGGCTTCCTGCAGTTCTGAAGAGAGGGGTGAAAGTCAGGGTGACCCCAAATGAATGGAGAATTAAGTACTTGGTGAACAAAACCTTCCACCAAGGCATACCTTTGTGGTTGTGAACTGCAGGGCAATGCACACAGGCAGGTCCTGGTGGCAAGGCAGGTACAGTTTCACAGCAAGCGGTTTATAGCTGCGTTTTTGTCACTTTGGGGAAATAAGCAGTCTTTGTGATAGCAATTTTTTCCTGTTAAGATTGTATCTACTTTTTGCCAGCACAGAAGTACATCTCCTAGCTTCAGTAGAGGACATACAATGGCTAATTTTTCTCATCTTGCCTGACACTTAAGGCTTGTTCCAGGCAAATCTTTTCTTAGTTTCAAACTTTCTTTTCTATTATTGCTTCTAATTATTCACCACTACTAACAAGTTCAGATCTTTGCAGACAGTTACCCCATCTCCTCTCCAGGCATTGGTTATCTGGTCCATAGTGTTTTATCTCTTTTAAACTCTTCCACCAAGCAAGATGCTGAGGGAATTCTGTCCCTGAGGACCTTGGTACCCTGACCCTAAACCTAACCTCACCCTAACTCTGCCATGGGGCAGAAGTATGGTGATGCTCAAAGGTGCATTAAGAGTAAGGGGCTTTACTTGTTCATTCATAGAATGTATTTCTCTTTCCTAATTTTCTTTTGTTTTTTCTCCTTGTTGCCTGTACAGCCTGAGTGTTTGTGTGTACACTAAAGCCTGTTAGAGGCCTCCATGAATGCATTTCTTTTTTTTTTTTTTTTACAAAATTATCATCTGGGTTTCCACCCGATACAAATTTCAATTTTTAAGAGGAACTGCAAGATATTTGGACCCAGCATGATGCTAACATTTTCTTCTAGGAAGAGTTATACATGTTGTTGCTGTGTACAGGCTTGCTAGCAATGCCTGTTGAGATTTCCTACTGTTTGCTTTTGTAAGACTGATTTCAGTTGCTTGTAGATTTTCCAGTCTATAACCATTTGTGCTGAAATTTTCCATTTGTGGTTGCAATGACTGACTCAATGCAAAAGCTTTTCTGGAAAGTTTTCTGGAAGGATGATAAGGCTTTGGCTTGAGGAAGACGGACAGAAAAGGTACATACTAAAAATGGCAACTTACTTCTCCTACAGTAGTGATCCCCACTCAGATGGTGGAGGTTCCTGCCATGAATTTGCAAATTTCGACTCTACCAATGCCACAGTGTGCATTGCTTGAGGGGTTTATCTCCTTTTTAAAATTACTTAGAAAATTAGACACTCTGACAAGTAAATTGGAAACTCAAGAACTAATGTAGCATGAATAACCAATTATTCATTTGATTTAGTGTTTTTATGTAATTAAGTTAATACTGAGGACAAGACAGACTCAGCAGAGTGATGCAAGGAAACTGTTCTTTGAAGGGACACAAAGACCCACTCCAAAAGGACCTGATACATGGGAGTTTTATCTGAGTGCAAAAAAAGAAGGGACCACAGCATAGCAAATAGCTGAGAAAGGGAGATTTTTCACCAAGCCACTCACTTTTTTTTGCTGAAATAAGAAACAAAGCAAGAACCCAAGACTGTAGCTGAAGGGCCAGATGTGTTTGCTCAGGCAGGGTCACACAGTGGCAGCTGGGGACACCCAGACCTGCCCTTTGTCTGCTGCCCACACAAACTTAAAGGAGTAAAGAGAGTCACTGAGAAAGGGCTTCAACCCAGAGGTGATGACATATAAAGAAAAAGTTAGGTGCCTGCTTTCTTTTCTCTCCCTGCTGTTCCAAAGGCCATTCCCCCTACATCTGCAGGGCTGCTCCTGCATGGTGGTAGGGACCCACAAACCAACCTACAGGAACTCTCCCTGGTATCCTCTTTATCCCTGCTGTGAAAATGAGGGTGTCCCCCGTGTCTAGCATGAGTAAGTTACAAAGTTACGAGGGATGAATGCTGGAGGAAGAAATGGAGACAGCAGCATCAAGGTTTCAAGGACATGCCAAGAGCAGCATGACTGGCAAGTGCATATAGGCAGACTTTCAGGTTAGAGCAGTAAGATAAAGAAGCACAGCCTGGCACAGTCACGATGAGTCTTTCATGAGAAGAAACTCTTGGGGCTGTCTGATAACCTGTGTGTGGCAGCAAATGGAAAGAGTTAAGTGGGCTTCCTTTAGGGCTGCTGTAGGAGACATGCCATGGGCAAGACATTGTTCAGATCACCAGTTATCTGTTAATGCTTCACTGACAGCTAGAGTGACAGGCTTTGGTGGGGACTAAACAAGTTTATACTTGCTGGAGCATTTAACCCTTTTTTGATACATGCACATAAATTTACAATCATCTATAAAGATTAGATGTCACTCACATGCACCTAGCCTTTCTGTAAGAAGTTCTCAGGGCAGGTGATTTTCATTCATACCTACACAGAAATTTTAAATCTATTCAGAGACCAGCAGTTCCCATCAGCGTAGGATGTACCTCTGCTCTACAGTGACTCCAGAGAGGAGTGGATTAGGAAGCTTGTGCCCGTTACCTTCAGCCAGGTGGAGAGAGAAACAAACCAGCACTGGTCCAGTGCGACTTATAGCGGGTAGCAAGGTGGGTAAGTGGCTTCTGCTAAAAGAAAAAGATCAACTGAGACTTGCAGAAGCAGTAGAGGACTCAGAGGAAACTGTGGAAGGGAGGAAGAACAGCTATCCTGACTAGGTTGCGTGGCTCCCTTTCCAATGAGTTTCAGTTGGCTGTAGCTTTGTCACATCATAAAGGCTTGTGGTGAAACTTCTTGTGCTGTTTATTTGTCTGTAGATCTTCAGGTTCAGACATTTCTGAGAAGGAAGGTAGGGAAAAATATACTGCTTTGCACTGTTGCAGAAATTCAACATTTCAGCAACATGTAGTGTTGGAACAACGCGAAATCTGACAAAATATCCATCATATGCATACCTTCCTCACATCTCTTTATAATTCCTAACTAGCATGAACATTAAATGCAACCAAAAAATGCATTTTGCACCTACGCAGATGAGCTTTAGCAGCAATTGCATTGTGGACTGGTTATCCCATCTCTGCTGAGTATACTTCAGCCCTGAATAGAGAAGGATTATTGCTGCAACAGCAGCTGTGGCATGATGCAGACCTTCAACTGTCTTGGTGTTGGACAGAAAGCAGAGACACAGCCCCTACTTCTCCTGAGGCACTACCTGTGCTGTACACAGACAGCATAGCGTCAGAAGTTCCCAAATCAAATAAAGAGGGGCCAGAAACCAGATATGGGAAATGTAGAAAAAAATAAGCATAAATGATCTGAAACTGGAGGTAGAAGCTGGGGTGAGGAAAAGCCATTGCCTTTTCTAGGATGCAGGATTCCTTCACATCCAGCATCTCTTCCGCAGCAATTATTGTCCGCTCCCAATAGTTGGATGCAAGTGAGCACCCCAGATTACGAGATGTGGGAGCTACAGCAAGCCATCAGAAGAGAAGCTTCCTCTTACCAGCAAGCACTTTGGTCCCACTGTCCCAGCCGGTATGGCCTTCTCTAGGTGGGTTTGTGTGAATGTACATGGCTGGGGAGGGGAAGTGGGAGAGCGTCCTGTGGCTGCCAGAGCTCTGTGGGCAGGTGGATGCTACCATCTCCCGGGCTGGCAGTGGCTCCCCTGCCTTATCCTTGTGGCTGTGTTGGCCTCCTCTTGCTTCTGTCCATGTTAATGGTTAGTACCTACGTGCAAGGACAGAGACATCCACCTCCTCTGTTTGCCTCTCCACTACTGTTCTACCTCCTCAGGACTTTCCTGCTCTCTGCAGCTCTCATCCATGACAGCAGGAACTAGTGGGATGTGACACATATGCCCCCATTTAGTGCAACACTTTTAAAGATGCTGGGGTAATTGCTTCTCTTTTCCTTTCCTTTCCAAGTCTTTGAGCAAGGGATAAAGCATAAAATGTTGCAAGGGGGATTGGATATTGGCACCAGAGTCACGTGCAGGGAGCCAGGGTCTGGATATGGTCAGTCTGGAATGACTGGGCAGCAAGACAAGGCCTGGGGACTGGAGCCTGAGCCCCCACTAAGTGTGAATGCTGCCTAGGACAGACACCTCTGTTATGCCTGCCTTGGTGGTTCAAGGTAGATCACTTCAGCCATTCATAGAGGGTTTCCTGATCGTTGGTTGTTTTCCGAGTTGTTTACACTGAGACACTAGGGTCTCAACTGCAGAACAAAGTTTTTTTACAAGCAATTGTATCTCTGCCTTGAATTTGTTATATCCTATATAATACCTGAAACCCTGAAATCTAATCAAGGAAATCTGGCACTCAGAGTGAATGGGTTCTTTTGCTTTAGTCTATGCACCTTGGTGCCTGGACTATTACATGCAGAAATGTCACTCCCTCATTTCACAAGAGAAACATGTTTGTGGAGCCCTTGGATACCTCAGTGAAGAACACTATAGAAACCCCCAAAGCAAATAACTGGACCTTTCTAGATCTGGGTTTTAAGAGAGAGTAAATAATAAATAGATCATGCCCCAAACAGCTACCATTGTTTTCAGGTGGTGACCAACCCTTGCTCTTGATGTTTACGACAGAGGTGAGGCAACAGATGGAGGTTCAGATCAATGCATTTGCAGGAGTTGAAGCCAAGCAGATAGCAGGTTCAAAACCACAGAAGAAATACCTAGTCATAACTCAGAAGGAATAGCCTTCAAGTTTTCACTCCAAACTACACCCAGAAATAGGATATCTTGGGTTAATCTGTGCCTAACCAGCATTTCCTCTGTAGTCATCTGTTCCTGACAGAGACCCCAGAGTAACTCACCAGCAAAGTTGCTGATCATGCATGATTTAACTTCTGGTTAGTTGAGAGCCTCCCACATGGTGTGAGGCCAGTTGCCCAAGCAAAGACCTTGGGTTTACACCATTTTGTGACAAAGAGGAACTGAAACAGCGTCAGGATCAGGGCTGCCTTCCAGGTCAGTGGTCCACTGGTCAGTAGTGAGGGCTTTGGGATTGTGGTTTGAAGGCTGCTAATTGAAGGTCTGAGCTTTTAAGGTGCTGCAAGCTTAAGTACAGCAAAGCCCTTTAGCACTTGCTGAACTTTAAGGATGTAAATGAAGTCCAGAAGATTAATGCTGTGCTTAAAGGTTTTGCTACATCAATATACCTTGCAGCATAAATTCCAGAGGTGGATGGCTAACTGTAGACAACAAAGTCTGTTTCACAGTAAATTCTCTGGATCAGCCTGATTGCCTGTGAAGAGCTCCTGGGAGAGAGAAGACTTTTGCTTGAGTTGTCCTATCAGTGCAAATGTTCAGGCTGCAGTGGCCAGTGGTAATTCCCCATGGTAATTCTCAATGACCATCAAGTATTTCTGCCCTGCTCCAGAGTGGAAAGGGATTGTGATTCCACATGCAGGTTTCCTGTAAGAACATGGTGTCTCTCCCATGAGTCTTCACCTTAGGGTGATGGTCTCAAAACTCTTTGTCAAAACATGCAGTATAGTAGAGACCATCGCATTGCCTGGCTCTGGGCATAGGCCAGGGTGCAATGTGCCCGGTTTATGAGCACGCATCTCAGAGTGGTGGCTAAGGTTTTTTTCAACCAACACCTGTATCAAGTTAGGAGGTACAAAATTTTGATATAAGAAAAAGGTCTTTACATATGTTAAACACTTTTAGACATTTTGATGTCAAGGACATGCTCTCTTCTTTCTTTTCATCCTCCCTTCACCAATGCTCAGTATCTGCTAATAAAGCCCTCTTTAAAAAAAAGGTATACTTTGAATGATCTGGTATTTACCAACATAATCTACACATATTACATTTTCTTTTCAGAGTTTTATGCACAGTTTCTTCCTTTCCTTTCCTTTCCTTTCCTTTCCTTCCCTTTCCTTTCCTTTCCTTTCCTTTCCTTTCCTTTCCTTTCCTTTCCTTTCCTTTCCTTTCCTTTCCTT
>WEKW01031772.1:127935-210125 GCA_013389905.1 Sula dactylatra | reverse complement strand
TTCCCTTCCCTTCCCTTCCCTTCCCTTTCCCTCAAACCTGATTAGACCTCAATCTGCTCTTTTTGGCTTGGCGTTACTCACCTAGCATGCGTAGCCACCCTGCCGCTGCAGGCGTGGCCAAAACCCAGCCACAGCACATGCTGCTTTTTTCCACAGGGCAGTTAAAGGCAGAGGAAAGGAACTGAGGAGGATGGTCAAGATCCACCAGTAGCAGCTTGGGGAAAGGGATGTCAATGACAAGAGCAGCTGTGAGGTCCCAGCTCTCTGCAGGGGACACAGGGACTGAAGTACCCTTGCTGGCATTGCTATTAGCACCAGGCAGGTTTCCATGGCCAAGTGGTAGGGACTGGCTTGCCTCCATAGTGCTGATTAATCTGCATTCCATGCAGATATGCTGTAGCTGGTGGCAGCCTATCCCCACCAAGGGAACCACTTGGTTTACTGGAGAAGAAAGCCCAGGTATGTGCTAGTGTGTACACAGTATATAAAGCCAGGGGAATAGGACCCTAACACGAAGCAGGGGGATGGATCACTTTGGACATATTAGATATGCCACAACACTCATTTTCAGGGGGACTGAACAGCCTTTGGCTGTGGTTAAGGCTAATCCTGAGACCTTTTCCCAATGCATTTTCAGAATAAGTTGCTAGAGTTTTCATGTGTGAAGTGATCTTTAGTTGAAGATATAATCATAGATTTGCAGTGGGTGTAAATTGACATTTGGTCTCTGGCTGTCAGTAAATCTGCACTACAGGAGAGTCTGTCTCTTTTTTTTTTTTTTTTAATTAGCAATTTGAATCAATGATAAAAAATGTCAAAAGCCTGATCCAATTCTAGAAACATATATCGAGCCATGTTCCACAGGAGACCGTTCTGGGTCTGGCATTACTCAATATTTTTATTAATGACTTGCATGGTAGAACAGAGAGTTTGCTTATTAAGTTTATAGATGGCATCAACCTGGGAGATGCTGAAGAAACTAGAAGATGGGGATAGAATTCAAAATAAGCACAGATGCAAAGTATTATACTGACATGAGAATAGCCATGTTCAAAGAGAGTTGAAAGAGAATGACTGGTGGGGCAGGAGTTCTACAGGAAGAGAGGTGCCAGTCCCACCCTTGCTATCTAATTCCACCTTTCAAGTATCATGCTGCAATGGCAAGGTCTCTGTTGAAATGCTGTTCAAAACAGGTGTGACCAGCTGAGTATAGCTCAGGAGAGATCAGCAAAAATGATGAGATGTCTAGAAAGAGCGTACGCAGGATTGAACCTTCAGAAAGAGTCAAGTGTCAGTAACAAATGAGACAATGCCTTGGTTTCTGTTGTCACTTGATGGTGTCCTCTGCCCTGGGTAGAAATGGACTGAGTTGTCTGCTCTGGCTTATCTGCAGGTCCCAGCTGTTCTCTCTGCAGCTTCCCTCTACCTCCTTTTTAGCACACCTGGGCTGCAGCCAGACAGTACCTCTCTCCATCCCTGGCTGCCATTGTACAATGCTGCCTGAGCAGATACTCCTACTTTTTTAGCTACTGTTCTCTGGTCCTTATTTGTGAACCTCCTTTCCTGTGGATTCTGACCCCTAACACAGCCTTGAGGAAAAGAAGTGAATGTCTCAGTGCAAAGAGTGTAAACAAATATGAGACATAAGCAAAACAATTTCTTTGTTACTGGCCATGATCTCTGCTTTCTTTCTGCTCAACAGGTTTCTTAAGAATATTTGATTTGCTTGCTGACCATTCCATGCAGGCAGAAATCACAATGAGATCTCAATGACAAGTGGGTGGATCCCTTATGTGTTTTCTGTTCTTGTGTGGGCATGATGGACAGCAAGTAATACTGGAATTAATTTAGTATGAAGAAAAAGGGCAGGGAACCTCTGTAGCAATTCTGATTGAAGCAGATCATAACCTGAGCGTGAGGCAACAGTATCACACTGTTGTGAAAATGACAAGAATCATACTGGAATGCTTAAACAAAAGTGGAACCTTCCAGCCACACTGAATAATCCCTCTCCCTGTGGCATTTTGGTTCGTCTTAGTTGGGATATTAGGTACAGTTCTGGATGATGAAATTCAAGGAAGCTGCAGACCTGCTGATAGAGGAGAGCAAAAAAATATCCCCAAACCAACCCCACAAACACCAGATCTAGAAAATTATATAAGCAGTAGGACTGAATGAACTGAGATTATTTAGTAGGAAGACAAAACTGAAGAGGGATGTGAAAATAGTCTTCATATGTGTAAATTGTTGTGAAGGGAAGAAATGTATAAACTTTACTATTATGAACAAGAAAAACCAGAGAGTAGTCTTACACTTCAGCTGATGTTAGGAGAGCCAGTCCAACAGTAAGGGCAGCTGAGCAATAGACTGTCTTGCTTAAGGGATATACAGTGTGTTTATCATCGAAAGTTTCTAAGCAGAGGTTGGACAAACATCCTTCATCCTTTGGGAACACTTAGGTGTGGACTGATCCTGCCTCAGGGCTGTAGGCATGGACAAGCTGTCTTGTTATGTTTCTTCAGGTTCTCTATCTCAGATTCATTTATAGAGAGGATTCTTCTGTGGCACTCTGGCAAAAATACACAGTTTTGGCATGCTGGCTCCCAGACAGAAATTGGGAACCAAAAGAAATTGAGAAGTCCCACTGCAGGGCAATTAGGCTTTCACAAGAATGTGTTAAAACTATATTAGTAATTGTAAACAAAAATTACAACGAGCAAATAAAGAATAAGGCTATAGAAAGAAGACTTACATAAATCACAGATGAAGGTAGTTAGCTCTATTGATAATACAGAAATTAAAAATGTGAGAAACTCTAAAGATTGTAATTTCTGTGTTAGAAACCACTAATGGATGCTCAGCCTGGTAGATAAGATAACTAAATTGTCTAAGTTTCCAAGGAAAAGTTTTGTATGAAAGTTGAGGGTCATGGGCAGGTGGGAAATTGCCTGAAAACAAGTTCACAACAAGAGAAGCACCACCTCGGAGTGGATGTCTTCTTTACATCCCATCACTAATGCAAAACTCTCTCCTCCTACATCTAAGAAATAGCTATACTTAGTCTGTTGTTTGCTGTAAAGCTTCTTTCTCTGCTCATTCATCCAGAAAGTTCTGGCTCTTGTGTCACTTCAGACATCTCTCACTTGCATTTTTCCTGCTATTCTATTTTCTATTAATCTGAGTCAACTTAACAAATGAGAGAATGAGGACCAGACAGCACATAATTTGATTACTCGTGTTCTCTTAAACATTTGCCTGTGTAACTGAAAACTTCAGTAATTCAGCACTACTGTTTTTAGCCTACTAAAGCCTAAAAAGAGACTGAGGTTATAGGACTAGTCCAGATGGGGATCATGCCTCCCTGTAGTCAGCAGAGATGAATGGGTATTTTTAGGGAGAGATTCATGTGAAGGTATCTGTTTCTCTCTATTGTCGTCACATTGTCTCTCTCAGCAGCTATAAAGGGAGCCCATGGTGATTATTTCGGATGGAGACATCTGCACTATAGATATCTACATTCATCCAGAATCCCACCTCTTGCTTCTAAATAATATAGCCCTTTGCTTATTTGTACTTTCATAGCATAGAATAGATTCTTTATTGCCCTTTCATGTTTCTTTGGCAATAAGTGGGATTTCTGGGTTTGCTGATGTACTGTTTCCATGAGATAGTGTATTCTTTTGCAGCATGCAGTTACCTGTGGAGTGTCTCATCTTCATCTGAAGCTACAGGTGAGGGAGGTTTGACAGAGCCAGGCTGTGTGATTTACACCTGATTTATACCTAATTGTAATGGCCAGTTTGGACATTAGAGCTGTTGAGGAACATGGCTACCGAGAGTTGGTGGGTGGCAACCAGTACCTTGGTAGCAGAGTGGGACGAGTATAAAATGGCCTGGAGCACACAGAAGCACACAGTCATTCAGCCAAAATTGTCCCTCTGTACTTGTTGGCTTCTTTGATGGATGCTGTCACCTCTACTTCTCTACTGAGTTCCTGAGTACTTGCTGCCTTCAACCCTTCCTACAGCTCACTCAAAACACGTCACTGAGATTATCTTCATGAGCATTTATCCTGCCTTGCTGTTCCTGTTGACTGCTCTCTTCCAGTTCATAGAATCACAGAGTCAGAAAGTGGCTGAGGTTGAAGGGACCTCTGGAGATCATGTGGTCCAACCCCCTGCTCAAGCAGGACCACCTAGAGCACGTGCCTCAGGACCACGTCCAGATGGCTTTTGAATATCTCCAAGGATGGAGACTCCACAACCTCTCTGGGAACCTGTGCCAGTGCTCAGTCATTCTCACTGCAAATAAGTGTTTCCTGATGCTCAGAGGGAACCTCCTGTGTTTCAGTGTGTGCCCATATCCTCTGGTCCTGTCCGTGGGCACCACTGAAAAGAGCCTGGCTCCGTCCACTTTGCACCCTCACTACAGGTATTTATAGACATTGATAAGTTCCCCTCTGAGCCTTCTCTTCTCCAGGGTGAACAATCCCAGCTCTCTCGGGCTTTCCTCATAGGAGAGATGTTCCAGTCTCTTAATCCTCTTCTTGGCCCTTCATTGGACTCTATCCAGTATGCCCATGTTTCTTTTGTACTAAGGAGCCCAGAACTGGACACAGCACACCAGGTGTGGCCTCACCAGCACTGAGGAAAGGGGAAGGATTTCTTCTCTTCACCTGCTGGCAGTGCTTTGCCTGATGCAGCCTTCTTTGCCGCAAGGGCATGTTGCTGGCGTATGTTCAACCTGGTGTCCACCAGGACCCCCAGGCCCTTTCCTGCAAAGCTGCTTTCCAGCTGGTTGTCCCCCAGCACATACTGGTGCATGGGGTTGTTACTCCGCAGGTGCAGGACTTTGCACTTCTCCTTGTTGAACTTCATGAGGTTCCTGTCAGCCCATTTCTCCAGCCTGTTGAGGCTATCATAGTATAGGGGCACAGAACCCATCTGGATCTCTGGAGTGACAGGGGGTTGCCAAGAATTGTCCGTATTGGAGGCTGAGGTGAGCTTAACAGGGGACAAGTGGGAAAAGCACTCCATTGCGACCAGCCCAGAGGACCCTTGTATTCTTGGCAATACAGATACAGAGGGTACTTCAAGGTCCCAAAGGGGTACCAATGGGATTTTGGCGTAGCTACTGTGAACACAGAGAAGATTAAACAGTTACCTACCCTGCCTGGCCTCTTGGAAGACCCCTTTGTTGTGGGATTGCTGTGAGTTGAAGAACAGCAGGTGCCAGTTGCTACCAGGACGGTGTACCAGCAGCAATACCACACAAACTGAGACTCTCTGGCTCCCATCCATGAGCTGATTCATCAACTGGGGAGCCAAGGAGTCATCAGCAAGGCTCACTCACCTTTCAATAGTCCTATATGGCCAGTGCAAAAGACTGACAGAGGGTGGAGGTTAACAGTAGACTATCGTGGCCTGAACGAATTGATACCACCACTGAGTGCTGCTGTACCAGACATGTTAGAGCTCCAATATGAACTGAAGTCGAAGGCAGCCAAGTGGTATGCTACAGCTGACATTACCAATGCATTTTTCCCAATTTCCTCGGCAGCAGAGTGCAGGCCACAGTTTGGTTTCTTGTGGAGGGGTGTCCAATACACCTGGAATTGACTGCCTCAGGGGTGGAAGCACAGCTCTGCCATTTGTCATGGAGTAATCCAAACTGCACTGGAAAAGAGTGATGCCTCTGAACATCTACAATACATCCATGACATCATTGTCTGGGGAAACAAGGCAGAAGAAGTGTTTGAGAAGGGAAAAAGAGTAATTCAGATTCTTTTGAAAGCTTGTTTCACCATAAAGAAAAGCAAGGTCAAGGGACCTGCACAGGAGATTCAGTTCTTGGGAATAAAATGGCAGGATGGATGACGTCATGTGCCTATGGTTATGGTAAACAAGATAGCAACTATGTCTCCACCAGCTAACAAGAAGGAAACACAAGCTTTCCTATGTCTTGTGGGGTCCTGGAGAATGCCTATTCCAGGTTATAGTGAGCTTGTGAGCCCTCTCTGTTAAGTAACCTGAAAGAAGAACTATTTTGAGTGGGGCCTTGAGCAACAACAAGCCTTTGAGCATATCAAACAGGAAATAGCTCATGCAGTAGCTCTTGGGCCTGTCCAGACAGGACCAGCTGTGCAAAATGTACTCTATACTGCAGCTGGGGAGCATGGTCTCACCTGAAGCCTCTGGCAGAAAACATCAGGAGAAACCTGAGGTCGACTATTAAGGTTGCGGAGCTGGGGCTATCAAGGCTCAGAAGCCCACTTCAAGCCACTTCAGAAGTTCTTTGTACAGAAGCGTATCTCCTCTTGGCACTGCGATTACCTGTGCTACACTGAATGTTCAAAGGAAACATTCCCTCTACACATCATGCAACCAGCACTACATGGAGTAAGTGAGTAGCATTGATCATGCAATGAGCTCAGCTGGGAAAACCCAACCACCTAGGAATCCTGGAAGAGATCATGGACCAGCCAGAAGGCAGAGATTTTGGAGCATTGCGTGAGGAGGTGTTTCATGCCCAAGAGGCACCACCATATAATGAGTTATCAGAAGATGAAAGGCATTATGTTTTGTTTACTGCTGGATCCTGTCGTGTGGTAGGAAATCATCAGAAGTGGAAAGCTGCTGTGTGGATTTCCACATGACAAATTGTTGAGGCTACTGAAGGAGAAGGTGAGTCAAGTAAGTTTGCAGAAGTGAAAGCCATCCAACTAGCCCTAAAGGTTGCTGAACGAGAAAAGTGGTCAGTACTCTACCTCTATACTGACTCCTGGATGGTGGTTAATGTCCTATGGGGTTGGCTACAGCAGTGGAAGAAGACCAATTGTCAGTGCAGGAGTAAATCCATATGGGTTGCTTCATTGTGGCAGGACATTGCTGCCCTGGTAGAAAATATGGCTCTAAAGGTACGTCATGTAGATGCTCACATGCTCAAAAGCTGCTCCCCTGAAGAACAATGAAACCGTGAACAGGTAGACAAGGCTGCCAAAATTGAAATAGCTCAGGTGAACCTGGACTGGGAGCATAAGTGTGAGCTATTTGTAGCACGATGGGCCCACAACACATTGGGACATCTAGGGAGAGATGCAACATACAGATGGGCTTGTGATCAAGGGATGGACCTGACCATGGAGGCCATCACACAGATCACTCATGAATGTGAAACATGTGCTGCAATCAAGCAAGCCACATGAGTAAAATCTCCCTGGAACAGAGGGCGGTGGCTGGGTTTTCAACATGACGAGGCCTGGCATATTGACTATATTGGACCACTGCCGCAAGCATGCCAAGGTGTTACATACTCACCCTGGTGGAAGCAACTGCTGGTGGCTAGAAACATACCCTGTAAACCATGCCACTGCCTGAAACACCATCTTAGGCCTTGAAAGGCAAATCCTGTGGTGACACGGTACCCCAGAAAGAATTGAATCAGACAATGGGACTAATTTCTGAAATAACCTTATAAACTCCTGGGCAAAGAAACATGGCATTGAGTGGGTGTATCACATCCCCTATCATCCACAAGCCTCTGGAAAGCTTGAGAGATATAATGGACTGTTAAATACTGTGTTGAGAGCATTGGGCAATGGGGCATGGAAACACTGGGATACAAATTTAGCAGAAGCCACTCCGCTGGTTAACACCAGAGGATCTGCTAACTGTCCTGGTCCTGCCCAAACAAACCCCCTACATACTGTGGGAGCAGATAAGGTCCCCATAGTGCACATAGGGAAGTGGCTGAGGAAGGTGGTGTGGATTGCTACTCTCAAGGGAAAAGGCAAACCCATTTGTGTGATTGTCTTCGCTCAAGGACCTGGATGCACTTGGTGAGTAATGTGGAAGGATGGGGAGAGCCGGTGTGTGTGCCTCAAGGAGATTTAACCTCAGGGGAAGAATAATCTGTGATGTGAGTTGTATGTTGTAGGAAGTAATGTAGCAGGAACAACCTGAAACGATGAAGACTGAGTTTCACAAGGAAGCAGATGATTGCAACAATGACTCAAACCAAGCCAGTGTTGGTGCCCAACAATTGAATACACTGCTTCTCCTGTCCTGAACACCCATGTTGACAGATAGGGCCCAAGTCACAGCTTGTTTGTGAACATCTGGAGGAGTGGAGGAAGCCCATGGAATGGGACAGTAAAATCTATCCGTTAAAGGACAGGGGGCAGTAGTTAATGAGAATGTGTAAAAATATATGTTGGGTATAAAAAAGGTTTAAGTATGTAGTTTAAGTTGTAAGTGTTGGTAAGGATTTCAGTAATAAGAATTAAATGCAATGGAATGGTTAGAAGATATATATCTAAATATATAAACACACACACACACACATATATATATGTATTAAATTATGTGGGACCTGAGCATGACGCAGATGGTATGGAGTAAGGGCTGGAAGTTGTGTTGGGTCTGGCTGAGATGGAGTTAATTTCCCCCATAGCAGCTGTCATAGTACTGTGCTTTGTATTGGTAGCTAGAAAGGTGTTGATAACACACCAGTGTTTTGGCTACTGCTGAGCAGTGCTCACACAATATCAAGGCTGCCTCTCTAACGTTTCCCCCCTTCACCAGTAGGCTGTGGGTGGGCAAGATCCTGGAAGGGGACACAGCCAGGACAGCTGACCCAAACTGACCAAAGGGATATTCCATACCATATGATGACCACTCAGCAATAAAAAGCTAAGAGAAAGGAGGAGGATGTGTGTGGGGGGCATTTGTTATTTACGATGTTTGTCTTCCAGAGCAACCACTACATTTTGCTTCCCAGGAAGTGGCTGGACAATGACTACTGATGTGAAGTAGAGAGCAAAATCTTTGTTTTCCTTTTGCTTCTGAGCGTGGCCTTTGCTTTTGCTTTTATTAAAATGCCTTTATCTTGACCCACAAGGGGTATTTTTCTATTATATTTCCTTCCCCCAGCCCCCATCCTGCTGAGGAGGGGAGTGATGGAGCAGCTTGGTGGTACCTGGTGTCCAGCCAAGGTCAACCTACCACAGTCTTGTTGATAAAAGAAACTTCAAACTTTTTCTAAATTAGTATATTTAATCTTTTGCAGGGAATTATACAAAACAAATAGTAGAGGATGTTATAGGAACTGATTTTCTCTGCCTGCTACAGAAATAGTATTAATTACTAGGTTTTAAAAATGCTCATCCTTATGACTTTAAAGAATTAAAAAATAGAAATGACCCTAGTGCATGACCTTCTTCAGAACACAGACAGAGTACCACTGAAATACATCAGGATCTCCAAGGGCTTGCAGAGCTCGTGACAGACCATCAGGAGCAGGGTGGAGGTACATGTGAATGGAGAGCAGAGCCACTGGAGACTGAAATGGGAGCAAGAAAATTGAAGCAGATGGTCTTGCATGACTTCACAGTCTATTGGTGTGTTTTTCAAAAGCTGTAGAAAGAGGCTGGGCAGTCCAGGAAGCCTCTGAAATTGTCATTGTCCCTTGGGCAGCAGAAGTTATACATGAATTTGAGAAACTGAGAATATGAGACAGACAATGAAGTTTGTGTTTCTATTCATAAGTGTATTCCTAAGTGTTTTCAAGAGTAAAAATCAGAAATGAATTAATTTTCAAGAGCTGCTAATGTATCATTTTTTTCAATAACAACAAAATAAAGCAAATTGTGTATGGTATATGTTTTTATATGTTATAGATACAAATTTATTTTCCATGTTCCATATAGATTTTAAATATGTCATAGCATCATAATAATAATTTTGTAAAATTAATATACTACTTAATATTAAATTCATGTTTATTTTAAAATTTGAAAAGTATTTATAAAAGCAGAAGTCTAGTGGCATAATTTTTATGCTTCTTTGCTTGCAAAAATAATTGTATTCAGCTGGATGAATAATGAAAAGATGAAATACCCTGTATCACCATGATTTTACTGTAGCCATGCTTTATTAATCAAACTCATCAGATTGCCAATTTTCTTTAAAACTGTGTTCTGACATTATTTTAAGGATATTAAAATTCAGGAAAGGGAGCGAGAAAGTAAGGTACATGCGTCAGTAGGAGGTCCAGACCTCACCATTGTAGAACTTTTTATTCTGATATTCTAGGTAAGCTGATCTTAGGAAACTTTTTAAGGCATCCAAACAAAATAAGCACCATTATATGGTAGCAAAAACCAATGGCAGCTCTGCTTTGTACATATTAAGTGTTATCTAAGCCAGGTACTCCGAAATCACATCCAAGGCATCTCACATTTGGCACCCCAGGTTGCCAGCTAGTTTCTTTGGTTATGAATGGGGAAAATGATACTTCCCAAGCCCCAGAGTTAGTGCTTGTCCTGGGCTTGAGTTTTCTCAGGGGCCTCTGAATTGTGCGTAGGAGTCATTTCTCATGGCCAAATCCCTGAAGGTGGCCTCACTGCTCTCCTGCCTCACCCTGCTCCCCTTGTCACACCATGAGCTCACCGTGCCAGGGCTAGGGCAGATGGATCCTCCCTCTGGGGCTGGGAAGAGATGGAAATCTGAGGGGAGGTGGGTCCGGCCAGGCTGTGGATCTGCATCACTGCTGCCAGAGGTGAAGCAGCCAAGGGTGATGGTTTTGGACCAGCAAAGGAGAAATGAATGTGGGAATCCTGCTGCTTCTTTTGTGGTGTTAACACCAGGTGCTAGCTGTTTGTTTCTGAATCCTGTTCTTTTCTATTCATGTACAGCCAAGGGCAGGTCTGGGTATCCCTGGCTGCCACCATGACCCTGCCTGAGGAAACAGTAGGCTCGCCAGCTGTGATCACATGGTCCTTGTGGGGGACAGCACGTTTCCTCTGGGCTTTGACATCCCCTTGGAGAAGTAAGATGAAAGTCCTGGTTTAAAAAAGAAAACAGGCTGTGCTTCCATCACGTGCTGTGCTCTTTTGGTGCCTTCCACTGAAAGGCTCGTCCAGCTTCCTATCTTCTCCATTTGCAGATATTGCCACCTGTACAGAGTACTGACAAGTGGATGGGAGTACAGAGCCAAGGCTGGGAAAGGCAATGTCACCTCTTAATGGGACAGGAACAGAGGGCGCAGAGCAGAGATTGGAAGACAAACCTAGAAGAGGGAAAATTTTTGTCTTCTGACAGCTCAAGGTTTGGCACCCCATCTTGCTAAAAATCCTGAGGGTCAAGATACTTTCCTAAATGCGTTCTTCTCTTTGCCTCTTGAACAGAGAAACAACTTCTGCCAGATGCTGCAAGCATGACTAATCATAGAATCATAGCCTGACTAAGGGCCCTAGGGAGCATTTATTACCTGTATGTTAAGAGTCTCAACTCCAGGGTTTAAAATTCACCTCTCCCTGCATCGTGGCATCCTCAAAGACTGTGCACTCAAGTTCAGTATCACCTTTCTGGAAAACTTGCCTTCTGCCTTCCCTCCCAATGGCATTAATCTCAGTGATTCCGGAGAATCACTGTGGGCATGCTTGCATGTTTGACTTCAGTTAAGCTTGTCACAAAGCAAAGCACAATGTTTTTTATTGAAATAAAAATGACTGTGTAAAAAAAAGACATTGAAAATATAAATAACCTACACATATGTCAAGCTTGTCAGGAATCCTGTTCAACAGAGGGTGTTGGGACACACAAGGCCCCACACAAATATAAGTTTACTTATACTTTGTTCCAGACCAGGTCCCTCGTATTTCTTCATATAGTTTGACCTGTCTTTCCAGACATCCAGCAATAACTAAAATGATTATGACAGGTTCTCTTAAAAGGCAAACATCCTCATGGCCAAGTATCTGCATAGCCAGCAGCAGAAATTGATATTAAACCATGAGCACAGCAAGAAGCACATAGGTCTTACTATAGCCCTTCAGTGATAGTGGATACACCTGCAGCCACAGCATCTGCTGCACATTGGCTGTCGAACTCCCAGGGGAGCTCCTCATGGGCACTGTGAGCAGGTCAGCGAGTGCTGTGTCACTGCCTGGGTGGAAACTATTGTTCCTATGGTGTTTTTCAGTGGACTGGCAGGGAAAGGCAAGCTGCCTTGGCAGGGTTTAAATTCCTCTGTCCATATACCAGCTCTCCAGCAGATGCAGAGTGCAAGAGATGAAGCTCCTCATGCCATTTACCCTCATCCGTCTCCTTTCCCTCTGTGCCCCCAGCACAGGGGCATGTGAATACACCTCTGTCTTCACTGTGCCCAGTGGAGGCCACTGGGGAAAGTGGGGGAGTCAGCAATTTTGTTGCTATGGCCATGCCAATGGATTTGCGCTGAGGGTAAAATTTTCCCTATTTCCCACCATCTCCTCTTCCTGTACCCTGGTCTACAGTTCTCCACCTCCCAGGAGGGTCTTCTCCAGATCCTAAGGACTTTCTGCAGAGTTTTTTCTCTTCCTGAGTATAGTACTCTCTACATAAAACTACGAGTCTTCTGGAAAATTTAACCTAGAGAATGTTGCCACTGTAGTTACACCAGTAAAGAAAAATATTACTTTTTTTTCTTTTAGGACAAGAAATCTCCCAGTAGATACAGCAAAAACAGAGCTACTTCCAGAACTGTTTTGCTCTCAGTCTGGGTAGAGGTGTGCTGGCAGATGCATGGTCAGCATGTGGCTGATGTTGCTGGGAGAAGCCAATCAGTGCCAAAATCTGCTGCTGGAGTCAGGGAGAGAGGCAGCCTCCTCCAGTGTCTCCCTGGGACTCAGAGTCTCTGCCTTACCTTTTGGGTCAGAAAGAGTTAGAAAACACAAAGAAGAACATATTACAAGGGTTATGTAGGTACGTTGCACTTTCCCAGTGACAGATATCTTTTACCATGTGCTTCCCAAGACATTTTCTCTTTCTCATTACAGAAAGGAGATGGGACTGTTTATGACTGGCACTTAAAGGACTTTTTCTGGGTCTTCTCTCCCTTTCCTTTACCTCTGTCCTTGTGTAACTTCTACTGCAGGTGGAGCCCTCCCAGTTTGGAATTGATGACACAGCTCTGAATGGCATATGCCTTCATAGTCAAGATGACTCAGTCATCGAGTCCTTGGTGGGGGAGTAAGCAACACCGTGGTTTCTCCCCTGTTTGTTATGCACCAGCTCACAAAATATCCATAGGTGTAACCATGTGCAGGGATTTGGTCTCTGACTTGCTTTGTCTGCGTAGTGCTGTAGTATAAAGTAAATTAGAACAGGTTCTTGGGGGTTTTGTTAATTCATTTTTAGGGTAATTAAACATGGTTACTCCACATTACCACCTGTTTGCTCTTGAAATTTCTGCAGGGCACTGTGAACACCCAAAGTACAGTCCTAGGGATAGAGTCCTTCTTTGGAAATCTGCAACACATGGGGCAAATGTGAGAAAAGGGGTTTTTAACCATATATGTAGAAACTGTTTGGGTGAAGCCATGGTCCTGCTGCAGTGAACTGCACTGTACTTCCAGACGGCAGAGTGTCTATTCTCCCTGCTGCCTGGTGTGTACTTGTCAGACAGGTCAGGGGTGCATCATAAAACATGTGCTCAGGCTGTTTTTGGAGTTTCCACCAGAACCATAACTATCCAATCTCATACTTCCTGGTGTTTTTCTGATGAGATACTAATAAAGAGGAAAGTAGACCCTTGGAAGGGAAGGAAAAAAAAAAAGGAGAAACTAAGGCCCCCCAGACTGCAATAGGATGTTGTGCTGGTCACTGCTGTGAGCAAGGAAGTGTTAAGCTTCAGGGCAGCATGACAAGGTGACGGAGCGATTCTGAGCAGTTTGCAAGCTCAGACATTCCTCTGTCTGCTTTTTATCAGGTGGGGTACCTGGACCAGCTTCCAAATTTGTCCTGGAGGCTACTTGATCTCCTTCTCACTGAGAACAGAGAAGTCCCAAGGAGGAGATGATGACACAGCATCCAACAACATCCAGTTCAGATGTTCAGATGCAACTGTGTTAGTAGGTGATGGACTACTGTGGGGTAGATTTGGCCCATGGAGCAAAAGCTGCAATATATGTGGTCTCCAGACCAAGGTAGAGCCTCCACAGGGGCTTCAGGATGACACAGCACTCAACAATGTGAAGTTCTTCTGCTGTAAATGAGCACTTGCTCCATCTTCATCACTGCCTACACATCCCTTATCCCACAGCAAATGAAATATCAGTAAAGCTTGGCTCTAGCTTTATACTGGGACGTGCCTGTGATGTTTTGACTGCTTGTGTCTTGCTGTTCTGGCCAATGCCTTAGAGGATAATGTCTTTTACAGCTACCACTATGTTAGCATAGTTTCCAAAGTGTATTATATTCACAAGAATCATCACATCATGTAACTGCTGGTATATCACTGTGAAAATGCCCAATCTCTGACAACTGCTCAGAGCTGAGGAAGAAATTTCTCAACTTTTTTTTTCTCTGACTGATGAGTTTTTTTCAGGTTTGTTCTGCCTCTTTTTCCCTTGTTTGAAATAATATTTGACCTGTTGACGTAACAGACAGGGGAGAATGGGTATTAGTTTGAGTCTACTTGAGGTTTCTGACCAAAGAGAAAATAACCAATGAAAGCTAAATGGGGTGAAACGGAAATTTGGGTGGGCTCATGAGAAGCATCAAAGGTTTGGTATCATTGCCCACTCCTAACTTTAATTGCCTCAAGACGTGTCCATATTTTTTACAAGCATTCTAGCTCATACCTGAGCTCCTGCCTTAGGAAACATAGTTAGAAAGTGTGCTTACATTGAGCATTCATCTAAGTGTGGCTATGGTGCCACCTGGGTGGGATGTAGCTCCCCAGACCTCCCTTGTTGCTGCTTCATACTGTGCTCCACTGGCTCACCTAGCTGTCAATGCAAAACTCATTTTCATGGGACTTGTTCTGTGTTTGTTGCCTCTGGGCTTCACGCTCTAAATAGAATGGGGAGAATCCAGGCTAAAAATAAACTCTATGTCATTCATCCATTTTTTATGCTCCAATTTGCTGGATAAGCTTCAAGTTATTACCTTGTCTTGATATGCTAGATGTAAAGGATATACTCTCGATTTAAGGAAAAAATCATGCCTGGAGATCATTATTGTGCCCTAATGTCTGAGCCACTGGGTCTCTCTGGAAATAGTTCAAGAAGACTTATTACCTCTCTGACCACCTTTTAAGAAGTGTAGCTGTTGCTATTCCCTCAAAGCAATGCATTACGTATCTTTGTGTACTTGAAACAAGGTAAGGGCATGGTGGTGTCATTCTCTAGGCGACTGGTTGGGCTGTGGGAGTGTTGTGTCCAGGACCACAGCCATGTGGAGCAGCACAGAGCTGATGGATGGAGGTTCCTTCTGCCAGTTCACATCCTCTGCTTAGCACATACACAGCAGCCATCACCAGTCTGGCTCTTCATCCATGTGAAATTTTCTTACTGTCACTTACCTCAAAAAATACTCAAATAGTAACTGTATTTTCTTTTAAGAGAAATAGAATATAACAGGCAAAAGAATAGAACAAATGTGATATGTACTTTGTTTAAAAGGGTTTTGATAAAAAATCAGGGGTTTGCTTTTGAGTAGATCACTGGACTGTCTATCTCTCTGTACTGTCTCTGGTGGCAGTGCTCAGTATCTAACGCTTGCTGCAATAAAAAGTTTCTCTGAGTCAGGGAAGTGATGAGTATGAATTTTATTGGCAAAGCCAAAAGCAATCATTGGATGTTTGGTGTTCAGTAATGTTCTCCAATGCTGGCCTTTGGAGCACACAGCAATTTCTCATGATGCTTGTGACATTTTGCCTCCCAGTCTCCATTTTTGACCAGACAGGAATTTTCCAAGTGGTGGGTGATGAGCAGAGAAGCCAGCCATACAGAACTCAGGATTGATTGCATCTGCTGCAACCAGGTGGAGAATAAAACATTTTTCTTGGCTTTGTCTGTACTGTACAGGGTATTGCTTCCCATCTGCTGCCTCCTGAAGCACAGCTGGAATAAACTGATGCATCCCCAATGACATCATTCAAAGTTACTTCAACTGAAGCACTTACTAAAGCATTAGTAGTGCAAGAAGAAATCTTAGAAAGATTCCTGGATTTGAATGATTTCATTTTTAAAAAAATTAATATGAAACTTTCCATCCAGACCTTCTGCTGCAAATTTGCATAGCTCTGATTTATTTAGTTTCAGGATCTGGTTTATTTCTTAATATTTTAAGCTGTTTTTTTATAATTTGGTATTTTTAAGTGATCCTTTAACTGCTTTCTGTCCTCCTTTTGACTTCAGACATTTTAAGTGTGCAACTGTTTTTTTAAAGAAATGTTTATTTTGCAAAACCAGCCCAGTCAGCATTTGAAATACAAGGGGTTATTAGTTTCAAGGAAGCATTTTGTAACTTCCATCTCTATTTGGGAGTTTCTGAAAAAAGTACTTATTTTTCAAATATTCAGCTTTCTGTAAACATTCAAATCCCTCAGCTCTAGTACTTAGTAGCAAAAAACTCCCCCAAAGTAGCAACCTTTTTCTAACCAGCTGAACTAAACTAAATTAAAACTAAATTCTGTTGCTATCTATCACAGTTAACTGGGGTTAACAGTGACAACATAGAAACTTAACTTCCAAAATGACTGTGTTTTCAAACCCCACACATGGACATATCTTAATTTGCATCTAGTTGCTTGATTTCCATTTTCTGGTGAGATAGGGATAGTTTCAGTTTGCAAACTGACTATCCAGTATAATTAGTGAGGTGATATCTGAGGACATAAAAATAAAAATAGCTGCACTGATCTAAACCAAACAGGCTTCATTCAATGAAAGTGGACAGGAATCATGGTGACATTACCTGCATCATCTTCCAAAGCCTGGGGAATCCCTTTGCTCAGGCAGAGGCAGCTCCATGCACTTCACTAAAGTCTTAGAGGGCCAACTACTGGCCGTCTTCCACCAGAGCAAGTAAGGCAAGCAAAAATCATCAAGTATTTTATATTACAATGTTGTATGATCAGTGTTACCAGCAGAGGTGGCAACATGACATTTCAAGTGCTTTTTGCTTCAGCATTTAAGTTTTGTGTTTTGGAAAGACATGCCATGTGAATCTAAGTTGTGTGTGCAGCTAGTTATGTGTGGGGAAAGAAGTCTGGTAGTTTCTCTGTTGTCCAGGTAAAGCTGGTTTCTAAGAGAGTTAATTCTTGGAATGGCCATTATCGCTGAACTGAAGTGCCTAAAAGAAAGAATTACTTTTCTTTTGAGTGACTTGTTCAAGAAGCAGTGCCTGTTTTCTTATGTGTATGTATATGTAAATGTAGGCAATTGAAAAAACTTGAACTTTGTATCGCACATTCCTTCTCCAAAGGGTAGGCCAAACTGCAAGACTCTGAACATCTGCTTCTTCTCTGCAAATGAATGATTCAGTTAAATTTTGAGGTCGCACTGGGGGAAGAATTATTCACATCATCAGCAAAACTGACCTTTTATGCTTCCCTGTTGTGCCAGGTGTAATGTAGCTTCATATAGGTGTGTGAATAGACACTCCAAATGAGAGCTGTTTCAAGAAATATTTGAAAAACAGAATACCTCCTCCTCTTCACATATTTTCTCATGTATTTATCAGCAACTTCAAAGTCAAATGGATATGTTTTTGTCATCTGAATACTGATGGAATACTTCCAGTCAGGCCTCCTCTGATGGTCTGCTTGCAAAACATGGGTCATATACAGAAAAGATGGGGTGGGACTGCAATTTAGAAGCTTGAGCTGAGCAGATCTCAGCCATTTACTGCACTTGGGGTGGAGGAATCAAACTCTTTCAACTGAAATGAAGGTATAAAAGCATCATCAAAGTGTACTGGAACGGATGTGGCTGAAAACATGCGTAGCTGGAAACTGTGAGTAGCTACATCTGCATGACTTCAGAAAGTCACTGTGTGTCCCTGGTGCATCTTGGAGTCAGGAACATATTGTCAATGAACTGCCAGCTAGTTCCTGTGAGATGACAATGGGACCAATGGCAAGACCAAGGACCAAGCAAGAATTATCCCTGCATCTATTAATACTGTGGCAATCTTGGGGCTGGAGTATGAGTAGGCTTGTGGAAGGCAAAGAGGAGTTTTCCACCCATTCATGCATACGTGGCACAGCTCCCAGGGAGGCCAGCAGAAGTAGCTGGTCTGGAGCTTTCTAGAAGTGATTTTTAAAAGCCAGTCCTATTGAATCAGATCTAGAACAAACCTGCTGTTAGTGGTGTTCCAGTGAACCAAGCTTTAAGGCGGCTTCTAGAAAGTTGACATCAGAAATCTTAGCCTTTATGGCTGCAAAATAGATATTCCATTCATCACAGGTGTTCTGATACTTAAGTTATTAGTTTTTGTGAGATGCAGAGAAAACATCTGAAGATGATTTAGCTACATGTGATTGTTAATGTTATACACGATGGAGATGTGCACCATGCAGCTCATGCTCAGTCTGTCGTAGTTACTTTTGCTAGACTTCAAAGCCAACCCAAATTAACTAGCATGATTGCTAGTGATGAAACAACTGAGAACATCTGTTTTAGAATTTTCTGAGTACAATTACCTGGAAATGTTGCTACAGAATGTGATCAGCAGAGAATATTAACCTAAAGGGTCATGAAAAGAAAAACAGCAGGGCTTTGGAGAGGTGATTCATGAAGGATTGAATTCTGGCTTCCATCCTGCCCTGCAACATTGAACCTTGGGTATGCTCTTGTCCCACAGGACTGCATATCTATGGTATTTTGCTCAAATCCTAACTTTCTGTCTGAGAAGTTGTTGCATGGTTTCTACCTGCCTGCTTTGTCTCCATCTCTGTAGAAATGGAGCCTGCCTGAGGCAGTCCAGGCTCTAGCATGTGATGTTAGAAACTGTTGTCTTGGCAGGAGGAGAGGGTAGAAGGTACCTCCCTGGCTCAGTGAAAGCTGGGGAGAATGAATGAGCTGTCTGGGTGGTGTATAGAAACCATATTTCTCTTGAGCAGATAATGTGGAAACTTTCTTAGAGACTTTCTCTTTTGGTGCATGTTTCCTGCGCTTTCCATATCCTACCAGAGCAAAACTTGGTAGACCTCAATCACCTCATAGCACCTTTCAACACAGACTGACTCTGTGTAGCTTGCTAAGGTCTCCTGGATTCTGCAACAGTTCAACTAGTTGGATGACATTTGGCTGCACTAACAACTGTACCTCTCCAGCAGAGTAACAACTATTTATTTTTGATCACTCAGAACCAGTTAACAGCAGTGATGGAGTAGTGGTAGTTTGGTGTGTTTCTTAATGAACATAAACCATCACAATGGACATCAATGGCCTATTTAGTGGCTGTGCAGCAGAGAAAACAAGTGAAGGTGCTGCAAGAACATTTGCATGAGCTTATTAAGTCAGTCTGTGGAAAAGAACATTTTCAGAGGGAATATGACAATATGAGAAGTCAGGTTACTGCATGAGCCTTTCTAGGATCAGGCCCTCAACAGGCCTGAGATATCCCCTTTGTGTTTCTGGTGATCTTTTTTTCAGGGGTAGCATTCTGCAGCTGTTTTGTGAATGACTTAGAAGTGCATTGACAAAAATGTATGTGCCTGGCATTGTTAAAATCTGGAAAGGGCCACTCATACCCTAAAGGACAATGTGTCTCCATGCTATCAAAAAATATTTTAACCCGTTGCACTTTTTCAAGTTGTAGGAGTGGATTAAAAAGTTAATCCCCCAATCTGATGTTATGTCTCGAATACCTTTCAGTCCTTGCTAGAGCGATTTTTTTTCATGTCAGTGAACTCTTTACGGTGAGATAACCAGACCCGATTTAGAAAGCAACCTTCTCAGCTTTTGTCAATATTGGGATTATCAAATAAGATCAGCTCTATTATTTCTAGTTTATTGCTATAGCATCCACAACATGGCTGGGAGTGCTGTCAGTGGGAAAACGTAAAATATATTCTAAAAGTTGATTTGAACATCTTCTTTTCTGAGAAGAAAATAAAAAATAAATTCTGACTCCTGCCAGCTATGGTGTTTGTGCTCCACTGCAACGGCAACTTCTGCATGTTTACCAGGAATAGCAGTGTCAAGGGGACAAAGACCTTCTTAATTTCAAAGGAGACTTTCATCTCAAGAAAAGTAGTAATTAAGTGAGGAAAATACCACTTGTATTTCTGGGTGTTTGCAAACAAACAGCTGGGAACACTTCAGTGTTTTATGAAAAAAAACATAACTGTGTTTCTCCTCTGGGTCACACTGGAATTAGTGAAGTTACACATGTATAAAATAGGGGATAAGTGAGAAAGATATAAACTTAGGAAATCATTACTGTATGATCTACCTGATGAAAAATTTCATTTCAAGTCTAGACAAATGACTGCAACTTTCCATGTGAGATTATAACACCTATGCTACGGTGCTAAGTAGTTATCCAGCAGTACCTGCTGAGTCTCATTCCTATTAGAGGTGTAAGAAATCCACTGGTGTCCTCCCAGACTTTAAAACCCAGTTGAAAGTTTATCAATGAGTTATCTCGGAGGCGGCTCACGTTGAATGAGATACAGTGTCGCACGCTTTCTTGTTAATCAGGCTTTTATAAAAGAGTTATGGTTTCCATAGAAACATAACTAAATCTTTCCTCCAGCATAATCCCAAAGGCTTTCACAGACCTGAAAAATATGCCGTGAATAGTCAAATCATTTTTTATGCTGACAAAAAGAATGCCACAGCTGTCACCCAGTCAAGTTTCTCACGTGGGGCAAAATAAGTTTAAATCCCACATCACAGAATTGCCTTGCAGCATTCAGACATTTTCTGAAATCCCATTTCCCTGCAAGTTCAGTTTTATAAACCTCTAATGAAAATTTACAGAATTGCGTAAGCTATAGATGAGATAGACCTTACTCATTTGTCTTCTCAAAGCACGTTGGTGAGTGCAAAACCCATGGAAGCAGAAACAATAATTATGCTGATGATCTCTTTCCCAGGTCTATATTGTTTCCAGTTGTGCATTTTCTAGTGTTCTTCATGTCGAGTTTTAAATGTTCCACTTAACTGTTGGGCCTCCCACCACGTACCAGGGATTTGCCAGGCAGAAAGATTTCCCCTGACAGTCAGTACAGTGTCCTTTTGTGTAACTTCACCCCACTTCTCTTAGCAGTTCAGGACCCTGTTCACTTTTCCAGGTCACGGCTGAAGATATTTCTTGATACTGTTCTATAACAGAGATGGGGCTGATCTGTAATAATTCTTTAGTAGTTTGTGGGCATTTTAATACTTTCAACTAAAAGAGAGGCAGGTAATAAACTTGATCACTGGGCCCAGACTGTTAGTTCCTCTTNTGTTACAGACTTGGATAACATAAAAGATTTTTTGGACCGTTTCTGGTTTGCATGTTTTGTTTTTCCAGTGCTGAGGTGTGCTGGCTTCATGCCAGCTGAATAGCCAAAAGAAAGAAAACAAAAAATGTTCAAGGTCTTTATTATCTTTCTGCTTCCCCAGTTCATTTTTAACCTCTGTGATTCCAAGGTATTGGGAGAGGTCCGTTATAAACTGTTTCCCACCTCTTTACCTCCCCAGTTAGTTGTTATGTCTCCTACTTTATGTCACTACAAAGTTAAAGAAAGTTCTTACAGCATTTTTCCTGGCATTGCTAATGCAGTGTGCAGAAAACTGATTCTGGATGGGTAACTGGAAACATTTTACACCTTTTTTTTCCTCACCATTAGTGAGAACACTAGTGATCTTATCTAAACTAATTTGAATTAACATTTAGGGTAAGATTTGTTGCATTACTGTTGCTGGATGCATCAACAAGAATTTTTGTATTTTGAAGCTGATTTAGCAAGGCAGTTTGACTGAACTTTGAGATCCCGAGCCATTTGTCATGAAGCCTTCCCACTCTCCTTATACTTCTGTTTTTAATTGAGTACCTGCATATTCAGTAACTAATCTGTCACGAGATGGCTTCAAATGCAGAGTTCATATCCAACAGAGTTTTTTCACAGATGATCTGCAAATATGTAAGGCCAAGAAATGTTGAGCTTGATGCTGTCTGTAGCAAGAAGCATGTAGCAACTTTCCTTGCTCAGGCAAATCCCACCCTATGGGTAAAGACTGGGTTAAAAATAGAGAAACTCCACAGCATAAAATACTGAAAATAAAATTCTGTGTATAAGTATAATGGATTTTAGAAAATAGATCAGGCTGTGCAGTGGGACCCTTGATCTGTTTCCCAGGTCCTTGCAGTGGTTAAGGTGCTGTGTTGGTGCTGAGAGCCATGGTGGACTGTGGGTCCATGTTGCACCAGAAGGATCTCCAGGAATATCGCCTCTCTGGGTTTGTGCACTCAGGCCAGGGAATGTGCTCACTGGAGACTGCATCATCCCTTCACTCACCCTTGTGGAGGCTCATAGGAGGCTCCTGGAGGAAGAAGTTCCTGTCCCATGAGATATGATTAAGGGAAACAAAAGTGAGATGGTTGTGCACTGTTTTAAAAGTCCATTCATACTCAGCTGGGTTCTGTTTCTCATAGGAAATACTTTCAGGTACTCCTGTCAGGGACGGAAATTCTGGCAATATTGACGTACCTTCTGCCAGCTCTAACAGCGTCTGCTAAAAATTGAGGATTCTTTCTTTGGTGAAGCCAGCTACAATTCTCCCAAACTCCCGGGTATAATGACCCCTTCCAGCCATCTCCAGCATACTGAAGAGATACTTGATGATTGTCTCCGTCAAGTGTTTTTTGGCACAGGTAGACCTGTGGCTACATTCAGAGCCAGTGGTGATGTTAGCAAGGGGATGCAGTGGAGGCTGAAGCAGAAAAGCTCAAGGCTGCAGGAGCAGAAGGGGTGGGTGTGCTGTGTTGGAGTGGGGTCTTCTCCTGCAAGGGCGTCCTGCAAGGTCTGAGCAGGGTATGGTGATCAAGAAGGGAAGTACAAAATGGAGAGTAGGTGGGAAGGGGCTGCATTCATGCAGAAGCTGCATTCATTTAAATGCATTTTCAGTCTAGCTCCCTTGCATGAGGGAATGGCTGCCATTGTGGTAGGGACCTGTGAGGCTGTGAGGAGCTGTTTGCTGTGGCTGGGTCCTGAGACTGCTGGTACAGGCACAGTCATGGGGAAGGAGCCTGAAAAGCCTTCTGTTGTCTACTCAGGTAGGTATTTGGGACAGCTCACCACTTCTAAACAGAAACCCCTTCTCCATTTTCATGGACCATGTTCCTGACCCACTGATCGTTTCTGTGCTGTAAGTTGTCATCCCTATTGCTCCCCAGTTTCATTCAATGGGAAGGAAACATTCTTTGACTTTCGGTCAAATACTTTGATTTCTGATATCTCAAGCAAGTTGCTTCTGCCACAGTCCTCCTTCTGCCACACTGACTTCAGGCTCTTCTCTTGGTGCTCATATTCCAGTTGGTGCCTCCTGGCTCAGTCCCCTGTCCAGTCACCAGACCTGCACACTAATCTGTTGGAGGAAGCAGCCCATTTTTCTCTGTCACCTTGTGTGGATCATTGTATCATTGCTAGTTTGGAGGTTTAAGGTATTTTCAGCTTTGAGCAGGAGCACTACTTTGCCAGGTGCTCAGACCTGCTAGAGGTCTGTGATAAGAAGATATGAGCATCTTTTTATTTGAAATCAGGCTTTTTCTATTCATTGCAGTGATAAGAGCATTTAACTGAGACAGGATTAGGCTGTGGCTCTACTTTTCTGAATGTGCATATGCAGACTTGCTACAGGGCTGCTCCTATTACTGCTATCTCCCTATAGCAGTGCCTAGGGAACACTAACTATTTGCCATGTTGGTATTTTGGATACAATAAGTGCAGTTAGCTGTGTGTTAGGTACAATAAATGACACATGAGGTAGTTGATGCTTCACAGACGCTGCAGTGCAGGTGGGCACCAGGGGGTCCGTTAAGGGCTGGGTGAGCCAGGGAAGGAGGATTTGGGGGCTTTAAGGAATAGGAGCTTTGGACTGCAATGAGAAACAGAGTGTAAGTGAGGCAATTACCTAAATAAATCCTGGTGTCCTCATTCAACGAAAGGATGACTTGCCTATTTATAGTGGGGCCTCACAATGGGCTTCAAGTGCCATGAAAATCTCAGAGTGCCCATAACCTTTTATCATAATGACTGACCTCTATCTGCCATCAAAAATGCCTTATTTTCCTGCAAAAGTTTGCCCTTCTGCTTATTGTACTTATGGAAAAAAGAAAACCCCACCACCTTGTATTTTACCTCAACTTTTCCTTATTTATCTTTCTTCTACTACTCCTTGTCTTGAGGCTCTGAATAACTCTTGCTTCTGAGACTACATATATTATTTTTTATGTATATTGTTACCTTGCAGATATATGCAGTCTAATTGTTCCTTTTATTCCTAATATAAATTTAACTCCTTCAGTGTCTATGTGATTTATTATTCTGTATATAAAGCTATAAGAGCTATGTGGACTTGATTTCTTTTGACTTTGAATTTTCAAAACAGTTACAATATTTTAAACAGTAATTTAAGCAACTTTAAAGCACACAAGCTAACCTCAGTTCAGTGCATGCAAAGATTTCATGATACCTATCAATACCAATCTAGAGGAGCTTGAGGTATGATCCTGTGAATTCAGAATTTATTCCCATTCTGAATGGACTGGCTCATAAAAGCTGAGCCTGGAAATAAGCACTTCTTTGTGGAATGATGGAGAGGGTCCTTTCAAGCAGATGGCCCAGCAGTTCTTAGAAAATACAGGGACCAGGCTGAGGTGAGGATGGCTTATCAAGGATCTGTATTTAACTATGCCTGCTGTTTTACTCTCTTCAAGAATGTGAGCAGAGCAAGTTGAAACTTTACAAAATCCAGACAAAACTATTATGATTCATCTAATTAGCACTGTAGAAAGTTCCTTTTTTCTGAAGTTTTTAAATATACAATGATGCCACAATACAGTTAAGCAACTGAGCATAGGCTTAATGTAGGTGCATGAATAGTCCTGTCAATTTTAACACTTAAGATTAAACATGAGCTAAATTTGCTTGCTAAAATTATTTATTATAAATGACAGATGTCTGAACTGCATTGCCTTCAGGTGGAATATACCTGAGTGAATATGAACACCTGTAATCTATAGTCCATGTGCTCATAAGTGGCAATGTCCTTGTCTTTGCTCCCGTTACAGGAACAGCATCTGAGATTTAGCAATAACCTGACCCTGTTCTTACTCTGTTTAAAGGGGAAAATGCAGCTCTTCCAGCTTGGTGTTATGTGATATATTCCAGTCAGAGAGAGAGAAATCTCCTGAGGAGCTGATTTGGGGCTGCTCATTGTGGATGACCAACATGTTTTGATGGGAACTGATGGCTTGGTTGCAGCCCTCCAGACACTGGGTGCTTACTGTGCATGCCATCACTGCCGCATAACAGATGGTCTGTTCCACAGTGAGGAGTCAGGTGGGTATCAGAGCCGAACACAAATCTCCCAGACTCTGCATACAGCTCCGCTTCACATGAGAACACAGCGCACTTGTCAGCTCTCATTACGTCCCTGTGAGTGGACTTGATGCTTTCCCAGCCGGGCTGAAGTCACACTGGCTGGTGGAGACCTGAGGAGTGGCATCTGCTCTGGGGACCCTCTGCTTCCACAGGGGAAAATCCCTCCCCTCTTCGCTGGCTGTCCCACACACTTTCCTTGGGGCAAAGCAGAGGGGCAGGGAGAAGGGCTGTCCCTTACGTGCTCCTGGCACAGGGAGAGGAGAAAGGTGAGCAGTCCTTGTTAGAACTGCCCTCCTTCATCCAGGGGGTGACACCCATCCAGTCAGGAGGGCTGAGCTGCAGCTTTGAGTTGCTGCAGTAATCATCAGGGGAGTTAGCTGGGCTTGAGAGGGGACACGGACACTGTCTTGAAGCTAAACCAGATGGAGAAGCAGCTGTGAGATGAGCTATTGTTTCATGTCTCCATGCTTACCTCCAAGAGTTACTTCCTTAAACTTTGTTTTTTAATTAATTACTTTTAATTGTAGTTTAGGATACCTGAATATTACAAAGTCCCAGGCAGGCCGGCAATTGGTACTGGTTTGCTCTGGCAAGGCCAGGGTCCCCTGGAAGCTGGTTGGGATCTCCACAGGGACAATCTACATGTCTCTGCTGCATTCATGCTCCAGCCAAGCTGCTGAGCCACCAGATGAAGGGGCTGATGGAGGAACTGAGCCCACTACACAGCATCAGGTAGGATGAACAGGAAACTGTCCCTTGAGGCAAGACCCGAAGCCCTAGGTTGCACGGAAGGAGGGATGGCAAAGAGCAACCCCTGAGCAACTGGAGGATGGGGACTCCCATGGTAAGGATGACTGGATGATTGTAAGTAATTGCAACAGGAGGAAGGCTCTTTCACCGCCTGCAGAGGTGCAGGACCTCAACAGGTGAACCCAGAAGGCTGTGTTGGGGGAGGCGTCTGGGCTGGCTGAGCCTGATCCGGAGCCAGGAAGCTCTGGAGTCAGGAAGCTCTGGGTGGCAGTGGTAGGAGACTCCTTCCTGTGGGTGACAGAGGTACCCTTGGCCTGCCAGGCTAGTTGTCTCAAAAGGTTTGCTGCTTGACCAGGGCTGTGATATGGGATGTATTGAAGAGATTGACAAGACTTATCCAGCTCTCAGACTACTACCTCTTGCTTGCTCATCCAAGCAGACGGTAGTGATTCTTCTGGGAAGACCTTCAGTATATCAAGAGTAGCTACAGGGCCTTGGTGGTAAGTGTCAAGGCCGTGGGGGTCCACAGGGGTTCTCCCCAGTCCTGCTGCTGGGTGGAAGAGGCTCAGGTCAAAGTGGTTGCATCCTGTGGGTCAAGTTTCAGTTATGTAGCCAGTTTCCAAGACAGGGTTTAAGCTCTGATAACTTTCTTTGAGGAATGAAGACAGCAGAGGGAAAGACAAGTTCCATCTGACAAAGTGGGATAAGAACTGTATGAGGAGGCTTGCTAACCTAGTAGAAAGGGCTTTATACTGGCATGCCAGGGGATGGAGACCAAAGCCCAAAGAGAGGTGGAGGAATCCATGTATTTATCCCATTTATTCACCTAAGACTACCTGTTAATTTTGTGCACAGCAAGTTTTTTGGGACAACACAGGGTGCAAAGCTGCAAGGGCAGCACAAGCAGGTACAACTCTTCCCAGAGCCACCTGCTAGCAGTGGTACAAACTGCTCTGATCCCGGTTAGCTCCTCTCCCCTGACTCAGCCAGCATCAGTTGTATTGAATTCCCTGTTATACTGGGAAGTTAAGGGGCTAAGAACAGTACGTAGACTTACCCTGAAATGCATAAAATACTTTTTCCTTTGGTCTTACTTCTTAAAGCATGCAACAGCATGCAGAAAGCTTGGAGACTTTTTGCCTTTGTGGTACCTTGGTGAGTACACATGTATCTCACAGCCCTTGTGCTTCACACGGTGACTAACAGCTGGGCTGTTGCCTGTGTTGGCACACAGCAATCATCTTTATGACTCAAGGCTCTGAGGAAGAGAGCAAAGAGGGTAGAGGGTGAATGAGCACATGGATGGTATATCTCAAACTCCAGTGACGGGTAAATGATTCCTTTCCTGTGAGTGCTTAAAAGGACTGGGAATACACTAAACAGTGTTTCTTTTGTAGATTGCCTGGAGGTGATTCTCAGGGTCTACAGGAGAAAAATGCTGTAGTAAAGCTCTGCTGCGTTTGACACAGCACTTGGTGCCCTCATGGTGATTGACAGAAAGAGCTCAAGGAGTCTGCTTAATAGATGTCCAGAGAAAGTATGCTTTAACGCATCCCCAAAACCACTTCTAATCCAAAGCTGGCCCTTGGCTCACCAGCAGTCAACAGAGAGGCACTCGATGCCAAATCAAAAGTTGGTTGTAAAAGTGATATTCAGTTCAAGCCACAACAACATGGTAAATAGTCATCTAGGCTGCTGGTATATAGCTCTGAACATCTCTTTCCCAAGATGTTGGACTTCTAGGGGCCTTTGTCCTTTAGTATAAGTGGAGATTGGACCTCTTTGTGGTTGTCATTGCTACAGAGGAGGAAAAGATATATTCTTAGTGCTCTGGAAGTACTTGATATGTTATGTGTGCCCCAGTGTCTAGGGGTTTTAAGGAAGATGGAAAGTGCTGCAGGCAGTTTTGATCTCAGTACAGTGATCTTGCTTTCTGAGGTGGACCAAGAATTTCCCTTGTTGCTCCAATCTTTCTACATCTGAAGGTCCTGACCAGCACTCCTCACCAGATCTTGAATGTCCCTGCAGTTCTATGACTTGGGAGAGCTGGTGGCATCACCTCACCTCCAGATGAGATGAAGTGTCATCCAGCTTTGGCTGTTTGGATCAGCCAAAGGCTGAGATCCGACTTGCAGCTTACCCTGATTAATAGCTTTTTCCTTGGAGGTAGCGCTAAAACTCAGGAGAGTCAGTGGTATTTGCATCTTGGTCTGCATGCATCTGGTCTCTAGTAAGGATTTAACTGCTGTTTATGGAGTTTTTTTGATGTCTTTTCCTTTCTCACATCCCAAGAGGTGTCATGTCCTCACAATGATGCTAGAGAAGCACTTTCTTTCTGCTGAGCTCTCTGTTCCTTGTTTAGTTTGGGTATTTATCCCATATGACAGTGGTTCCTCTTATTTAATGCTGCCTAGCAGAAACTGCGGGAAAGTTCCATAAGGCCATGTCTCATCAGACATTTCACAAAGCCATCCAAGTCCCTGGCTGTGGCCTGCATTTGCCTGTGTTCAGAGGGGATGCTGACAGACAGCGCAGTTTTGCCAAGCTGGTGCATCCCTCTAGGTACAGCAGAGAGCCTGGCTCCTCATATTGCTACCAGTTTGCTTCTGCTCCTGCAGCATGACTGCTAGTGTTGAAATCAATGACACAGCTTCCAGGGCTAATCAAAACAGGACACTTGTCATGTTTCTACATAAAATATACTCTGAAATTAAGTTATGTCATTGTATTACTGTTCTTTATTCATCTCATGAATCTTAGTCCCTCAAAGGGCAATTATAATACAGACTGCATGTTATAAATACCTATGCGAAAAGAACTCAGGCTCTCCTTGGGAAGAGCTGGGTAACCAGGGATTTTAAACTATAACTGCCTGTTCACTCCTGGTTTGCCTGCAGGAGGATTCAGCTTTTATGCCATAATTTCTTCCACTGATTTGGTGAATACCATCAAAAAAATTACCTCACTTCTCCCCATAGCCTGTCCATGTTTTCCTGTATTGACTCCTGGCTATCTGAGATCAGGATGGTTTCTCACAGTGGGAAGATATATAATGGTGCCTTTGAGACACCTGCAGCTTGTGAAGATGTAGTCAGGTTAGCTTCATATTAGGTGCTACTAGGAGCAAAGTGCTCCAGTGCTATTAGGAGCTAAGCCACAGCAGCAGGAAGCTCATCAGAAGTAACAAACACCACTTCATAAGCTCATGCTACCTCTGATGTGCTTCCCCTCAGCCCACCTCCAACGCTGGGCAAACACTTGGCTCTCCAGCCCATGCCAAGCAAGAATATTGACTGCTAGAATATTCTGACATGTCAACAGCTAGTTGAGCTAAAGCAGACTCAAGTCTGACTAGAGAGTTGCAGGATTTATTTCACCTAACCATAGCCATGTAGAGGAGAGGAGAGGAGAGAAGAATTTGAAGGGACCTGCAATGATCATCTAGACCAACTGCAAATGATGCCCAGTCAAAGTCAGGTGTCCAGGTTTCTCTCTCCTTCATCAAGACACTGTTGCCTCTGTGTGATGGTGCAGTCCCACTACTTTAGACACTGTCTCCTGTGTCAACAGATGGAGTCCAAACTAGTTACCTGGCTTTCAAGTGCCTACAGATAGCTGAGAAGAATGAAATCCTATGTGGATATTTGTCCCATAGTGTTGTTCTGGCTTTCTTGGAGCTTCCAAGTGCTGCTCCAGTTCTAGCATAAAGCACTAGCTTTGGTATATGCATGCCACTTCATTTTCTGTGCCAAAATACTGCTTTCTCTCGGTGAGATATTTGTCAAATTCTGACCTAATGTCAGGATTTCTAATTGTCATTGACAATTTGAATAATCACATAAATTAACTACTCTGAACATGATCTCAATAGGTGTGAAGCTGCCATTGTGCAGTGGAGGTTGACTCATCACACACATTCTGGGACAACGTTTTTCTATGAGTATTTCACCCCTGTGCTCTTATTTGTCCCGTCAGTGAGACTGAGGCAATTTTAATGACTATTTTGCAGCTGCATTTTATTTTGATACAAAGAGAATTTCTATTGCAGGCCAGATACTTGAAGGTTCTGTTGCTGTTTGCCTATTTTCTGTCCATAGTTATTCCTTCAAGGACAACTGGAAGCAGGTAGTATATTAATATTTATTATGTCAAGAATGAGAGTGATTGCAGTGTTGACAGCTCACCTACAACTGTATTAGAAATGGCAAACCTTCTTTCTTCTTGCTGTGGATATTTTTGTGGCTGTATTTCTCCAGTGTTTCCTCTGCAATTAATTAGTAAATTACTTGGTTTTTAAAAAGCCTAACTCTTGACTCTGTTGAGCATAAAGGAAAGGAAGATCTTTTTTGTCCTTTGCCAAGACATCAATGGGAATTTTACATAAAGAAATATGTTGGAAAGCTGCCATGGACTGCAAGGTGATGTAATACCTGACATATCAGCATGGACCTTGGAATACATCAATTTCTGCTTTGACTTGATATATGGTCAAGGGCTAATGGCTTTGACTCAGGCCCTTGCTAACATTCAAGTGCCTACCTTTCAGCAACAGAAATGCAATGGAGGAAGTGGGTGGGTGCTCCAGGCACACCCTTGTGTCAGTTTGCAGTGCTTCTGTCTATCACAGTCTTGGAAAACAGCACCTAGGGGTTGTTTTAGTAAGCAATTTCTGCATGAGGTGGAGACAGGGAAGGGGGTCTTTCCTGGCAGAGGGTTAGTGTCACTAAGTTAATTGGCTTAAATTAATCTGTTTTCAAACTTTTGGCACTGAGAGTCAAAAATGCCTACTGCCTGACCACCAAAAGCCAGTTGTAATGGCAAATCTCTGTATTATTGTCCAGACCTGATTCCCTTTGTTCTTCACTCCTGCTCTCTTTCTTCCCCATCCAGTAGCATGACTGGCATTAAGCTAGTTAATTGTTGTCATCGAATTCTCAGGACTGACCTTTAAAACCGATACTTCAGTGTAATGAATGTAAAATGAGTGAGATGGATCGGTCATCAGGGCTGTTAGATGATTTCGACAGGCAACCTGGGAGTCAGGTAACACTTGGTATATTTTTACAACCATGATAGAGATTTTTCTCTCCCTTTCTCTCTTTAACTTAAATTTATGATTTTGCTGAATCTGAATGTCCTGTATGACACATAATCAGATTATATTGATCAGATAACAACCTACAGTCTGCATGGATGACCATCCCCTTCCCCCTGCCTCACTGAGATGGATGGATTTTCACAGAAAACACAGACTCCTTTGGATCTGTGTGTGAATTCTGGGTTGGATAATGGGGGTTTAAATAGTGAAGTGCTTGAACTCTTGCATGATTGGGATGTGTTTTCTTGAGATGATGACTGCTGAGACAGAGGTGACACATGCCACTGTTGCAGTCTGCAGCACCACTTGTTTTTGCTAGAGCAGACCAGTTGCAGTGACATCCAAATGTTTTCTACTTTAACCTTACAAATAATCCAGAAGCTTTGAAATTATTAACTATAGCTTATTTTTCATTCAGAATAAGAATTGGAATATTATATTCTTTAATAACTGCATTATATTTCCCTTTATTTGTAGACTTTTAGCAGTGGTTTGATGACTAAGTTCATCTTTGTAGATTTTGCTCTGGAAGGATCCCAACTAAATTCAAGATCAGTTGCCTGGGAGACCAAATAATGCAATTCAAAATGCAATGTAGCTCAGACTAGTTGCATGCTTCCTGCTATATGCTCAACTTTTTTCTACAGAAGACCTGGTTTCAGAAGTTTCTGGATGCTTCCTGCTCTTACACTTGCTTTTTCCAATGGGATAGGAAGATTTAATTGTATTTCAAGTCTGATCTGTTTGTTTGTTTATTCATTTGTCTCTAAGAAAGACAATGAGGTTTTCCCCTACAACTGTATTTTCATGTGTTTATGATTTTCATAGACACCCTCAGCAGTGTTGTCAGCTTCTTTTTTAAATGATCACATGAAGATTTTCAGTGCTGGGTACCACTGGAGCCAATGAGGGTGGCAGCTCTGAAAAAATAACTCTTTAACTCATTAACTGGACTAACTAGGTAAGTAGTATTACTTGTTTCTTGTTACTTATTAATGTCCAGAAACATGAATAAGATCTGTGTCACATTGCCTGGTAAAGAAAGGCACGAGTAGTTCATGTCTTGAAAAACTTATCGTCAACAGATAAACCAAAAATTCATCACAGTGATTTGGCTAACATGAATTACAGCTCAGTGGGAGAGCTGGGATGAAGATAAAAGATTCTTTGAGCTCTGTGGTCCTCTCCTTCCACTCTGCCTATCTGCCTTTTCTGCAAGTAAATGTAGAATTACTCGGTTTGGGATAATTCCTCCTTTTCTGTTATTCTCTGTAAACCATTCTAGGTCATGCCAATGTGTTGCTGGGAAGGAGGAGACACCTCCTGAAAATCAGCTTCACCTGCAGGACCATCTCTGTGATGTGTTTACTCTGCCAGGTTGTTGCCTGCACCCCCACGCACTGGCATTTTGATGAGAGGAGTATTGGATCCCTGATGCCAACAGCTGTCTCATTGCACACTGATTCATTTGTCAGCAGGGACTCTGACTACTGGAGCACAATTGTGACCTATGAGCTGCCTTGTCAATGCGTAAATGCTGGCTGTTTAAATTGACAGGAGATAAGCAGCAAGTATCTAGCTTTCCAGCCCAGAGAGAGATTCCTCTCTATTGTGCTTCCAGCTGGGGCTGGGGGATCCTGAAAGAGGGTATATGATCACAGTGTGCAAACAGAGCACGCTTCAAAATCCCTAACCTGTCTTGAAGTGGTTTGCTTTGTTTTATATGATAGCATGAAGCATGTGACAGACACTGACAATTTACATGGCACATAACCCCTGTAAGCAGCGATGCTGCCAGGCTCACCAGTTAAACAATACCAGGCAAGTATTGCAGCAATTTCTCTTGAATATTGGCCACAAATACGCTTTATATTGCTGGTAGCTGCAGAGTCACTTCACCGATCTATATTTAGAGGATTGGGAAATTCTGTCCTGACAAAAACCAGGCTTAGTACGATCTAGTAACTCTCCTCAGGAAATATGCTCCTTTAGGTCCTACTTCTTTTTGGATTTTACTTGGGTTTATTGTATTAGGAGAAAACAAACAACAGCTTTTTATTTCTGTTTGTGTATCTGCATGCTTTACATGGTGTCTGAATGATGCAGGAGTCTGGGTTGTGTTGTCCCTACCCGGCCGAGAAGCTCCAGTGATACTAAGGTACAATCACAACAAGAAGACATAATAAAGAGGAACATATGCAGGATGGAGCTGTGTGCCTAGGGTAAAAAAATGAAACCAAACAGGGCATCAACTAATGAAATCATCAATCCAATTCCGCAACTGCTTCTGATTGGTGGTGACATGCTGCAGGTCGCTATCACTGTCTGGCTACCAATACAGAGCTCCTTTGCAGAAGGATGCTGATGTGAAATAAGCCTGTAAGATATGTCTGCAGGAAAAAGGTTGCAGGAATGCAAATTGTATGGAAATGCTTGATTTGGACATGATGGGGCCTGATAAGCACTAAGCAAGGATTTTACGAACTATGCTCTACACCCAGCTCTGCAAAATACACCGTTGCTTACCTCTCATTTGTATGCAGAGTGCTCTGCTCTGAGCTGCACTTTTTGGCCCTTTCTACCTTAAATGAAGATCCAGCTTCCCTGCTGGTCATTCCAGCTGAAAATGCTAGCAAGGGAGATCTGCATTAACACGCGGTAGCTGCTGTCAGTCTCTACTGAGTGTACAACCATGCCCATGCCCCTCTCTTGCTCTTCCAGCAAGCTCTGGTTGCTGTACTGCACTCCTGCCCCAAGTCCCCGTGAGGAGGCTCCTCTCCTGCCCTGCTGCAGTGTCACCCATTTGCAGGGCTGCTGCTTTTTGCCTTTGCTCTTCGCCTTTTGTGCAATCTGCTCTACTCAAACCTCCGTGTACATTGAGGCCAACAGGAAAACCCCTGCCATTGGTCAGATGTCAAGGCATAGCTGCCATATCAGAGATGAAGACGTGGAGCAACCAAAATATTCTATGATTCTCTGCCTGTGTTTCACAGCACTAGGCCTTGGTTGTGGGTGTTTTACCTGCCATTACCCTGTCCGCAGATTGTAACAGCGTGGACTTAGGTGTGTACTTTAATGTTTAATTTGTCTTAGTAAGCAAATGTGCTCATCTTGTTTAAAATTAAAAGTTTGGCTCAAAAAAAGCTAACTGCACAAATATAGCAAAATCTTATAAAGTATTTCAGGAGTCTGTGGTATTCTGTCTGCAGCATGAAGATTAAACAGTGTTTGTGAAGGGCATGTGCCTTCAATGGACAAAGTGCCGGCTCACTGGTAAGCTGTGAGGGGCAGTGGGGAATGGGGAGTGCTTGTGCTGTGGGCTGCACCTGGTGGGATGCTCCACAGATCAGCACTGCACCCAAAGTACCGCAATGTTTCTGCCAGTGTTCTCAAGGCAAGTCTAAAACCAGTGATAATAGAAAAGTTGCAGATGATGCTGGTGCGACACTAAGCAGTGGTAAGAGCTGGGCAGCCATTCAGAGCAATCTGGAGCATTTGGTTTTGCCCAGGGAAAAATGTTTTCCTTTGACCTATGCAGGACTGGCCTTTGAGGCTGGCTAAGGGGCCAAAGCACAGTCAGCCCACATGGCTGAGGTAGCTGTGGGTGCTTGGAGCAGGCTTGGGAAGGCCCGGTGGGTATTCACCATGCACGGAGTCCTGTCTGCCTCTGGATGCTGGAGTGTGCAGAAAGGCAATGTCATGTAGATGCTGTCAAGCAGGCCTGGGGTTCTTCTCACAAGGTCCCACTGAGAAGAAACCTTTGCTGCGATGCTGCAGGAGCAGAAAAGATTTGCAGGCAATCAGCTTTTAATTGCCATTCAGGTTGTCCATGAAGGAAACATGGAAGGGAGATGGTGGTGCTTTCGTGTACTTCTCAGCTGAGCAGAGCCAAGTTTTTCACACCAAACCCACAGGATGGGGGACTGCAGCCTAGAAAACAGGCACTTGAGAAAGGATTATGGTGACACAGGGGTCCAATATCAGCCCCCTCTGAGACACTCTGAGAAAAAAATTCATTTTCTGTGTGCCTCAAGAGAGGGGTAACAAGTAAGGCTGGGCTGATGATTTTATCTCTGTAGGCACAGCATTGGGACACCACACTGAGGACCTGGGTATGGTTCAGGGGATGGATTCAGTTGACTAGAAGCTGATGTATGCATCTGAGCCAGGCTCTCCTGCTTTTATTTTAGTCACTGGAGGCACTTTTGGGGAGTTGGACATTGCATCCTAATGTCATCTTTATGAAGGATGTAGAAAGGCTGCTGAAGACACAGAAGAGACCCCCAAAAAAGTGTAATGCTTAGAGGAAACAGTAAAATGCGTGAGCTTCAAACGTTTTGGTATGTTCAGACTGCCGGAAATAAATCCGAAACATTATTTGATTGTGACACAGAAAACCTTGACAGGAAGAAAATATCAGTTAGCAGATGGTTTGTTAGGCTCAGGGCAGAGGAAGGTATAACAAGATCCAGTGGTCGGATGTTGAAGGTGGAAAATTTGAGTAAGGAAAAATAAAGCGCTTAATACTAACTTGGCAAGAGTAGTTATTAGAGGAGGCAGTCACGGGAGGAGCAGGCTCTCTGCCTCCTGAGGACTCCCAGCAACAGGAGGACACTTCTCTGGAAGACTCTGGTCAAACACAGATTGTTAGGCTCGAGAAGGAACACAAGAATATCATAAGACACCTGTGGTGAGGTGAGGGAACCTGCTGTTCCCTAAGGGGCTTAAACTCTCTGGATCAATGAGCAAAAGGATTAGGAACTCATTTTGTCTTGCAGCAGTCATCGATTGTTTTTTGAAAATCTCCAATTTAGACACACATATCCAGCAGAGGGACACATAAAAAGGCTGGTTATGTACACTGCCTGTCGCCGCACCGAGCTGGACTCCTACGGGTGTTACAGAAATGCAAAATCTAGTTATTAAATTAAATCAGTCCCACTGAGTTGTCAATAGACAAACTGGTCCAGTTTTTCAGAAGGAAGACTTGCTGTCAGAGCTGCCATTTCCCAGTAAAAATAACCATCATGTGCCAAGTATACCTTTTGCAAACACTCATCCAACAAATACCTGCTCATATCAAGAAATGGTTTGAGTGGAAAATGCAGAATATAGGGCAGCCTAATCAGAGGTAGGCTGAAATGAAGGTCACCATAACATATTCCAGGTTAAGATAAAAAACAGCCATTCTCTGGGACATGAATACATGTTTTTAACATGCAGGTGATGCAGATGATGCTGGTGTACACAAACATTCATACTCCATTTGTGGTACCTCCCCTACCACTGCCTGCTGTCCCTGACCCTGCGACTATCTGTGCTGAGCTCTGTGCCAGGCAAAGGCCTTGTGATGGAGATCAGCAGGTATTTACAGGAAGGACATGGGAGCACTCTCAGCATTTGAGACCTTACATTTGCATTCTTAGCTTCACTACAACATTAACCTGTACCCTAGTTGAATAAACTAGTTTCAACTTTATGCCAGTGGTTCCTCTGCAATACCAAATCCAGGTAAGGACTTAAATTAACTGTGCAAAGAGACAAATCCATGCATTCAGACATTCATTTGATGCTTGCCTTAGTTTTCCCACTGACAAGATGTATGCAGTAATTTCAGTATAACAAATAAATATCAAAATTTGTAGGGCCGTAATGAACAAACCGTCTGACATTATCTGGAGATAAGCTAAGTTTTCTGTTTATTTTTTAAAGAAAATCAGCCAAGGCATTTGGGTGACCCAAGCTGCAAGTTCAGAAAATAAACTGCCAGAGTTATGCTGAACTGGTCTATTAGTATGGATGCCAAGAGGCACTCAGCTCATCAGTTACACAGAGAATGAATGATTTCACATGCTAATGCCCTCTCTCCATCAGTGTCCTACAAATGGAGTCATAACAGCATCTTGCAGTCTTGCTTGGATGCTTGCAACTGTGTAAGAATCACAGGAGAAATCCGCACTAAATCCTCACCCTTGCCACCTGAGAAGAAGGTGAGTTTTAAAAAAAGACCCAAACCACCTCTGAGCCCAGCAACCCCTGGAGGATGCAGTATCTTGCTGCTGAATCACAATATTTCCAAATGGGTTTATGCCCATTTGAAAGAAAGTTTTAAGAAGACAGAACAGTTCTTCAGTAATTACAGCTACAGCAGCTTAATTTACAAACTCCTGTAAATCTGTTGACACATGGTAATAGAGGTATTTAATCATGGTTCTGATATCAGATTTCTACTGGTTTGGTACACTTGGTGCTTTTCATTGCTAATTTAATCTTAAGAACCCTTCCTTTTTCGAACATGTATAAAGGAAAAATTTCTCTGAGACTTGACTGTCTGGAATTGCACCATGGTGCAGGTTTCATTCTGGGAGAGTGAAATGGTTTTGTTAAAAACTTTGTATTTTCCAACAGCTTTGTGTTTTAGGAAATGCTGAAGAAATGTATTTTAGGAAATGCTTTGGGAAGGGAAGGGAAGGGAAGGGAAGGGAAGGGAAGNGAAGAGAAGAGAAGAGAAGAGAAGAGAAGAGAAGAGAAGAGAAGAGAAGAGAAGAAAGAGAAGAGAAGAAGAAGAGAAGAGAAGAGAAGAGAAGAGAAGAGAAGAGAAGAGAAGAGAAGAGAAGAGAAGAGAAGAGAAAGAAGGGAAGAGAAGAGAAGAGAAACCACTTTAATTGACTACTGCTCAGGAATTTAGACTGTTCACAAAATGCCGAGCCTTGACTATACAAAAACATAGACTCCCTGTCCCCACTGATTCAGAAGGGAGCTAGTCATTCTTAGATATCCTTGAGAATCTGGGCCTGAACGTCTGATCTGAGAAACAAAAAATGAAAACTCGGACTTTCTTTTGCGTCACAGTTTGCCCAAGGGGGAACCACCAGATGCACTTTTGAGAGTAACAGGGCAGGCAGATCTTTCAGTACTAAATGAGAGCCATAAGTCAATGTTTTGATGTTGTTATTATTCAACACATTCTTCAAATTATCCATAAATTCCCCCAAAATAGACCAAATTAAAATCTCTAAAACTCAAGCCCTAAATATGTTTGTTTTAAAAAAACACAACTACCATCACCACATACAGTTGCTCTCCCTCCTGTAAGCAACAATCCTTTTAACAAGATGAGTAACTAGGCAAAATATACATGGCCTTGCTGCCCGTGGTTAAAGTATTAACTAGCCCAGAGCGCCCACAGAGCTCTGCTGGGGCCATGGGCGGTGCTGGGGCTCAAACTGGTGAGCCTGACGTTCAGGTGAGTTAGGGTCCCCAAGACACACAGGGACCCCCAGGACCAGGAAGAAGGCAGAAGCAGGGGTGGTAGTTGGATGTGCAGCACAGCCCTGGGATGCCTGCTGCTTCCCCAGACCCACTCCAGGCAAACTCGGGGATCTTGGTGTCCAGCTGTATGTCCTCACGGCTCCTCTACCCATTGCCAGCTATAGGAGGCAGAGATCTCTACCCACACCCTTGGGCTGGAGAAAGGGTAATGAAACCTTGCTGAGAGTAATAGGAACAATAAAGAAAAAATCATGTACCTAAGAAATTAACTACATGGTCTGAAATATTTTGAATGCAATTAAATTCCACTTGGAGCTTTCCCTCACATCAACCAAACCAGCTATTAAAGGTTTTTTATGTGAACCTTAGGAAGATTTGATGCTATAAACCATTAAATCCAAATATTATAATGTATTTCCTCGCATGCCCAGTATGAACACCTTATTAAACATGCTGCACCCACTGCAAGCTATTTCTACCTTAGTGTTTTTGTCCAGTCCCCTAAACTATTGCAATCCATCTACTATTTAAATTTCCTTTAATGGATTGTAAGAAGTCCTCTGTGCAGCACGCTGAGTGAGTGATCAGAAGAATTGGATTTTTTCCTGCCTTTCAACATTTTCATGCATTATCTTTAGTGACTCATGTGTTTCAGTTTTTTCCAGGTGTGCTTCAGGGGAAGGTGAAAATAACCAAGCTCCAGCATACGCTCAGCCTCTCAGGAGAAACAGCAAGTTTTTGTTATTATTCTAAACAAGAGTTTCTGCTGTGGAAGATCCACTTAGAGCTGTTCCTGTTCCCTGTATCCTCTGGGCAGGAAGTCTCTTCTCAGAGTATTTATGGCTTGCTATTTTTTCCTATGGAAAAACAATAAACAAACAAACAAACAAAGGACCATTGTTGGCAATGCTGTTCATATTACAAGTTAAATTGCCAGAGGAAATGTATAGATTTTCATATGAAAATTTCTCCATAAATCTATATATAAATATATAGATTTTCATTCCCGTCAGCATAGCCATTTGCAGATCTGCGTTAAACAATGAATTTCAGCCAGTGCTGTAAAAGTGTCAGTCAGCAGCTCTGTTGCTTCTGGGTCTGATGGTAATAGATTGGCTAAGAAATCAGGACACGTTCATTTTGCCAAGGGATCGTGTGCCGCTAGAGGTAATGCACATCAGATGAGATGTCACACTACCAGAAGAAGTGCAGTGGCATTAAGACAAGTCAAATTCTGGGCTGTTTATATTCTCCTATACCAACCAGGATGTCAGGATGGGGACTGAATTTTTAAATACTGGAACAGGATTTGTTGAATGACAGAAGCTCTTGGAGAAAAGAAATAGGTTAGGTTTTTTGCCTTATTATGTCCCAAAGAAAACTGATTATCTGTGTTCACAGTTTAAATTAAATAAATATGTTTGGACATAGAACAATAGAGAGATTTCAGAAGAAAAGTGCTTCAAACATCACATGCTGAGGGTTGTAAGGAGGGAAGCAGAAAACAGCAGCCGGCTGTGTTTTGTGCTGCACAGGTTTCTGAATGCTTCAGAACAGCCCTGTGAAACCTTGCAAGTGTTTTAGAAACAACTGTCTCAAATTAGCACTAGTTCTTGGCTCACATTTGAAAGCTGGTTTCAGGTCAGTGGTAACTTCCCTGAAGAAGGAGTGAGGGGGGAAAGAATCTCTGCTAGGGAATTAGTGAGAGCCAGAGACATCCCTGTGATTTCATTGCAGCTGTGGAGGCACTAGTGGAACAGGGAGGGAGGACTGTGGTGGGATGTTGTTTTGGGTTTAGCTGTGGAGAGCATGCGTAGCAGTGAGAAGATACAGTCTAATGTGCATCTTCTTAGCTTCATGCCTTTCAATCTTTTTGCCTATCATGATTTGACTAATCCTTTAAATCTATTTTGCATTCATTTCTCAAATAACCAGCAGACATACGGTGCTAATGAGAACTAGAGGGGGTTTGTTTTTTTAATGAACAAGAGCAGCTGCTAAGCAGAACATAAAATTAAAAATGGAGGGAAAAATAAGCCCGGGGGATAGATACGGTTATTAATCACATCAGAATTCCTCAGCTCTCTTCTCTGATGAGAAGAATCAGGTGAAGTGGGACACCAGTGACCTTGAGACAAGCACGTAACAGCCTGTTGCACTAGGTGAAAAATAAATGACTGTCTGATACACTTGACTGCATCAAGACTCTCCACGGCACTGGAGGTGCTCTGCCCTGTCCCCATGCAGGCAGCCTCACTGGCAGCAGCTCCCTCAGTCTCCATCAACGCATGGTCCTTCAGCTGGGAGGGAAGCCTGAGCACCCATGTGGGTGCAATCTGCAGCTGGGCAGGTGAGCCCAGACCAGCAGCAACACATCTGAAAGGAAAATATTTGGATAGGGCAGAAAATTGCTCCAGTACATCCATGGGTAAATTTGCCATTTCCGAGTGGTGCTGCATTGCTGGGAGGGTTTGTGGCAGATGCTCACAGCTTTCTTTAAATGAAACCCACTTCATTTTCTGCTATTTAAACATGTCATCCTAACCAACACAGATAATAAGGGAGTGTTCCTGGGATGCACTGACTGAGGGGCTGGAAAGGCAGTCACTTTCCTAACACAAACAGCCATTCTGCCCAGTAGTCCAGAGTTTCTGCTGCGCTACAATGCTATTTTATCAAATCAAGTCTATTTCATTTAATGACTTGAGGCAGACAGAGCCCAGCTAATCGCTTTAGTGCTAACTTACTTTCACCATGAAATACATACTTTTCAAGACTGCTGTGAATCAGTCTGCTGCTTCCACTCAACAGAACGTGTCTGCAATGCATTAAAGCCTGTTCCTGCTAGAAACTTCCTGCTCACATACTTAGTGTCAGCCTGCAGTCAGGGTACCTCATATGCCCTCCTAGTCAACATCTGAGTCAGGACTGAAGTTACTACAGGCATCACCCATCCTGCAATACGGGGAGTCCCAGGTTTTCAGAGGCCCTGAACACCTTCAGCTGCATTGGCTCCATGGCTGTGGTTGTCCCTGTCTATCAGACCCTGCACTCTTTGCCAGAGAAACACATTGTGTTTGTAGGTGTGGCTTACTATTAAGGCAAGTCAGGTTGCCCTCTGGTCTTTGCACATGTCTGGCCATAAAAGAAAGAAATGATCTGGCCTAGTTTTAGACGTCCATATGTAAGCCAGTCTGTAGGTTTCTCCTATAGTCCAAGGACAGAGAAAGAAGGTATGACTTGTCTCTTCCTGATACAGACATTATAGGCAGGACAGGTTAGTAGCTTTAGAAACCTTTCCCTACTGTGGCCACATCAAGGACAAAGGACAGTCACACCCCTCTGTGTGCTTACCCTTTGATCCCAGTAACTGTGGGGCAGAAATATGACTGTGGTCCCACTTCCCCGCTCCCCTTGGCAGGCTAAGAACACTTAGGGACACTGATAGCGCTTTCAGAAGACAGCGTTGGTCCTTTTGGTGCCAGGAACGGTGGGGAAGGACAGGCAAGGTCTAATGAATCCTTTAACTGACCTTTATTTGAAAGGATCCAGTTTGCATTCACTGAGACCCACTTCATGATGTAAACCAAAGTGCAGGAAAAGGGGTGGCTGCAATGTGTGTTCTTGATCTGAACTGAAGTACTGGTGTGGACACACTTTAGGAGTATTAATGGGCACTGCCCATTGCTGGTTACTATGGCACTATTGATCCTACAATTATTATGCTGAGAGATAACAATGATTTACACAACACAAAAGCAGCCTCTTTTCTGAAAAAACATCTTCTTTGGCAAATTCCTAATCCCTCTAACTTTGTCCCGTTCATGCCCTTAATTTCCAGAGTCAAGCGGATACTGCAGTAGAGACTGGTCTGAGCAGGAGTCTGTGCCACATCTTTTCCTTCTTGAAAAGTGCAGGCACCTTTTACTCCTCTGAATCATAGAATCGTTTAGGTTGGAAAAGACCTTTAAGATCATCAAGTCCAACCTTTAACCTAGCACTAACAAGTCCACCACTAAACCACATCCCTAAGCAACACATCTATGCAACTTTTAAATACCTCCAGGGATGGTGACTCAACCACTTCCCTGGGAAGCCTGGTCCAATGCCTGACAACTCTTTCAGTGAAGAAATTTGTCCTAATATCCAATCTAAACCTCCCCTGATGCAGCTTGAGGCCATTTGTTCTTGTCCTATTGCTAGTAACTTGGGAGAAGAGACCAACACCCACCTCACTACAACCTCCTTTCAAGGAGCTGTAGAGTGATAAGGTCTCCCCTCAGCCTCCTTTCTCCAGGCTAAACAACCTCAGTCCCCTCAGCCGCTCCTCAGAAGTCTTGTGCTCGAGACCCTTCCCCAGCTTCGTTGCTCTTCTCTGGACACACTCCAGCAACTCAATGTCTTTCTTGTACTGAGGGACCCAAAACTGAACACAGTATTCAAGGTGTGGCCTCACCAGTGCCGAGTACAGGGGCACGATCACTGCCCTGCTCCTGCTGACCACACTATTCCTGATACAATCCAGGATGCTGTTGGCCTTCGTGGCCACCTGGGCACACTGCTGGCTCATGTTCAGCCGGCTGTTGACCAACACCTTCAGGTCCTTTTCCACCAGGCAGCTTTCCAGCCACTCTTCCCCAAGTCTGTAGCGTTGCATGGGGTTGTTGTGACCCAAGTGCAGGACCCAGCACTGAGCCTTGTTGAACCTCATACAATTGGCCTCAGCCCATCGATCCAGCCTGTCCAGACCCCTCTGCAGAGCCTTCCTTCCCTCGAGCGGATCAACAGTCCCATCCAACTTGGTGTTGTCTGCAAACTTACTGAGAGTGCACTCCATCCCCTTGTCCAGATCACTGAGAAAGATATGAAACAGAACTGGCACCAACACTGAGACCTGGGGAACACCACTTGTGACCGGCCACCAGTTGGGTTTAATAACTTGATTTACCACAACTCTCTGGGCTTGGCCATCCAGCCAGTGTTTTACCCAGTGAAGAGTACGCCTGTCCAAGCCATGAGCAGCCGGTTTCTCCAGGAGAATGCTGTGGGAAACGGTATCAAAGGCTTTAATAATGTCTAGATAGACAGCATCCACAGCCTTTCCCTCATTCACTAAACAGGTCACCCTGTCATAGAAGGAGATCACGTTGGTCAAGCAGGACCTGAAGGTAAACCTCTGAGGTTTACTGAAGGTTGCTTTTTCTTATTATTGAGTAAAATGTGCATTGTTATTGCTACCAAAGCAGCAGACCAGTCATTGTAACAAAGGGTTATGATTTCTTTACAAGATCAGATCATAAGAATCTGGCTATATGGGAGAAAGCCTTTGTTTGAACATGTTTTTTGCACAAGTAGCAGAGAGAATCCTCACAACTGAATGACAGTAAATGGCTTTTTCTGTGTAGAGAAATAAAAAAAGCTGTCTAGATAAGCTGGATGAGTAGTGGAAGTGCTCAAGCCTTCTAGGGACAATCTCTCTGTCTTGCAGGATTGGGATCCTTTTGCATTGGAGAAAAATTGAAAAGATAACAGTGGAAGATGATTGCTGCTGCTAACAGCGGTGAAGAATGAGTGCAGCTGTGTTGGGTTTTGCCCCCTGCATGGTAACAACCTTTCTAGGAACAAAGAAATGCTGTGTGCTGTAGGATTTCATGGAAAAGGGGGTGTGTGAAACTTCAGGGGCATAGCTGAAGATGCTGGCTTCAGAGAGAGAAGGAAACTGTTCCAAATCCATTTGCTTCTTATGTCAATGTGGAAAGCCTTCAGTGGATATAAGCATCAGGCATGTTGCGGCAGCCCAGCTTTGTGCCTAGAAAATGCTCTCCTGCTGTATGCTCAGCACCAGCAACCTTCTTCAGGAAAAGGCTCCGCATGGCACAATCACACTAGGGCTGAAAAGTAGTGTTTGAGCTATTTGTGCTGTGAGATTCCCACTAGCCCATTGTGGTGATGCAGATTTTCAAGATCTGGCTAAGGCAGCTCTACCTTAGTAACTCCCTTATGATGATTATAGTGATATTTTTTGCTACATACTGTGCTGAGAAAGAAAGGTCCCTTGGTGTGCCTGAATGTCTCACAGTGTAACGCAATACGGTGCTCTCTCCTGCCTCTCCCAGACCCCATCAATCTGTCAGCAGGGAGAAAAAAGCTCACGTAAAAGGGATGTTTACACTGATCTTATTTGAATGAGCAACGTATAAATAAAATGATATTTAGGCTTTGCCTTTGTTTCTCAATAAATTTCTCCAGGCAAAATTACCCACAATGGTACTTAAGACTCCTTGGGGGGTCCATAGCTGTTGGCAGTATTTTCCTTCCTGCCTGCTACAGTTCGAGGAGAAAAAAAATATTCCTTACTGTACTACTATAGCCCACAAGCTTGCCGAGGCTCAGATGTGAAACAATTGTCTTAAGAAAAGCCAGGAGGAGGAAGAAACTTGAAAACCAGCAAAAAACATGCAAAGGGAGACATTTGCAATTATACAAAGTTCATCTCTGTGATTTAAATATCTCCATAACTTGTTACAAAATTCAGCATTTGTAAGAATAAAAACTCACTGTATTGAACAGCTGCTGGATAACATGTTTTTGCAGAACAGAAATATACTAGGGTCAAAAATCAGTATTCAAATGGGACTGAATGTCTCAAGCTACGGGTGAACATATGGAGGCTGCTATGAAGAACTTTTAGCACTTTGAAATTCACGCAGGTCAGTAGAAATGGAAACTAATCTCCAACTAACACCTTTTCTGAGTCCATTAGTTAGGAGCTGTCAAGTTAATATGACCTCTCTCTCCAATTTCAAGAGGGCAAATGCTTCTATTTCCTATTTATGGTGTGTTTGTTACTGGGGCAAAAAGCAATCTTAGCTATTAGACTGGAAAAAACCCCCTAGCCACAGAAATAGAAACAGTTCCTCCAAGGCAGGGCAATTGCATATTGTAGGAAATTTGCACAGCCATGGATCATACATTGGAGAACAGTGTCTAGTGTAGTCAAACTTACATGAGCTTATGTGACTACAGGGTTTGGCCCGCTTTGTGTGAGGGTCAAAGAAGTAAATGAGAGGTGTCACAAAGCACAATCAGGAGAAAGGTGGCCTATTTTGCTTTTGTATCCACTTTGGTATGGGGGACCCAGGAAAGGTCTTCAGCCTCACCACCTGAGCAAAGGTCAGTGTTGGCATCAAGTGAAGGTGACTGATTTGATTGATTATGGGATAGAAAGGCAGGAGAATAATATGGACAAAGAAGGTTTTAAGGAAATGAAATGATTCCAGAAGAGCTTTGGTTTTCTTGATTAAAAACCCAAGGCCTGCTGAGCAGGAACATACCTCAGTCACTCTCATTGCTCCAGTGTAGCCAGTGGTTGAACTCTTCAAAGAAAAAATCCCACCACTAAACCCAGATTGTAGGTCTGATGACAACTGTAATCTATCAGCCACTGATAGTTTCAACATATGCTGGAGCCAGGGATTTTATCGAACTCTATTGGGAGCTGACAGGTGGTGAGCAGGTCTGTCTTCGCCTGTTGGAGAAAAGCTTCTTTCTGTCCTGCTGCAGCATGATTAATTTACCCCCCAAATAATACCTTCCGCTCAGAAGATCAGATGGAAATTGTTGGTTGGGACCAAATCCTTAGACCTGAAGGTCAGCTGTGCTATGGCCTGAGCAAGTCAGAAGTGCCAGAAACAACAGAATTACAGGTGTGACTCAGCTGGCAATGTTTGGGGAGGATGCCCATTGCAGGAGGGCTGGCTGGCCATCAACCCCCATGACCACTGGGAACCAGGAGGGTGAAAGATCCCTCTCTGAGTTGCCCAGCTCCAGTGGGAAGATGTCTGTGTCAGGTACAGCTGAGCTCACAGGCAGTGGGTAAGGTCACTGGCACGTCCTGGTCTGATGTGAATGACCATGTCACTAGTTGTTGTCAGGCACATGTACTGCAGAGCACAGAAACCTGTGAGACTGTACAAGACCACACCAGAGTGTTTTCCTTATTCTGTGGAGACAAGCTGGTGCTTTCAGATCCAAGGAGAGATTTTTACACATTGGGCCACTTGGTTTCTTTATAAATAGATGAACATAAACATATTAAACTCTCATTGCATGCCCCACTTGGGAGAATACCATAACCAGAAACTTCCAGGATCTATAAAGATTTAGAGACAGAGGTTGCAATTTCTCTTTGCCTGCTGAGAAGCTACCTAGATTTCCACAGGGTTCTCATTGCCTTCAGCCTGACCTAACTGAGGGAGCGGGCAGTCTATCCTGAAGCTGTTACTTGAGCCTTTTCATAAGTCTTTCTCATTTACTTTTGCACAGAGGAACTTCAAATCTTAGTGACCTACTTTCAGCTCTGTTTACCTAGAACAGATGAGAAGTGGCCCATACCCCTTGTGCTTCTGCGCTTCAGTGGCTGAGATGAAGTCCTGCATGCGTGCTGAAGTGCAACGGGCCGTGCTCCCTGAGAGACGCCCCAGCTGGCTGACAGCTTCACTGTCCTCCCTGTGTGCTCCGGGCTGGAGGTGACACTGCAACCACCACAGCACAGTCCCCTGGCAAAGCACAGCCTACACAGGATGAGGCTAATATCAGCTGGCTGTATTAGTTCCTTTCCTGAGCACTGAGAAAAAATATCTTCCTTTCTTTGCAAGCTGACTGTATGTGCTGTAGATTATATCCATCATACTCTTGTCTGTATTACCTGCATTAATCTAGTACAGCGTGGGATGAAAATGTGCCCCTGAGACTAAGCATGTACGTAACTTTAACTACCAGCTGCCAACGTGGATGCAAAGTTATCTCTTCAAACTACGCATAAAACCCTGTGGATAGTGACATTAAGTAGCTATCTTGTATGCAGTGCAGGCATTACATTTGTGTTAGTGTGTTGACACATCATTATATTTCTCAACAAGGCAAATTAGAGCAATGATATGAAATTTTGTCTTGAGAGCCTGAGGATTTTTTATGGTTCTGGGAACCAGCGTTAAGACAGATTGTAAAATGGGGTGTAAATATTATAATGATGAGTTATTCCTTCCTGCTTACTAAGAAGCAACAGACATCACTGGTAGAAGCCAGTATATAACACATGGATTACTTACATTATATTTTAACAACTGCTGTATGTACTGATTGCTTTTAGTTTGTAGGGACCAAAAGTAATGTTAGAAATACTGAAAGGAAAATATATTTCATACATGGCAGCCATGGCTAACCATCTCCTCAGCTGGCTCCTTTGTTCTGCTCTTGCCGTGAAGACTCACATGTGGGATTTTCCTTTTTTATCTTTTTTTTTTCTTTTTTCTGCCACCAGTTTTGATGTCACTGTGAATACATGCAATAAATCTTGCAACACATGTTCAGGAAGGTGTTCAGGAAGCACCCTGTGCTACAGGTGCCTACAAGGATGGATACCCTGTGTCCTTCAGATTGCTGGGAAGATGATGTGCTTTGCCAGAGTCATTGTGGTATAACCTTGGGCCTGCACAACCCTTCTTCCTCCTTAACGCTAAGAGCCAGGGGAATCATTTTGTCAGTGGCACCACAGCTTTTATCAAGAAAGAGGACTGGGATGGGGGAGGACGACAGCCACCACACCATGTTACCTTTTTTGGCCACTACCTCTCCCTGCTAGTGCTGTTGTCAGCCCATTTGCTTTGATTAACCAGTAGGTATCCTGACTGACTTGGTATAGCACACCGCACAGAAAAGATATTTCCACATGAAAGCTGAACAAGCAAATGTAGTACTTAATATTCCACAGAGGCCCTCATTCCCTGCGTACATACCTGATTGGTTTCTCCTCTTCTTGTTTTCAAAGAGGTATATTTAACCATGAAAATAATAAGGGTTGGGTCTCCTGAGATCTCCTCCTACAAATTCACTGTGTCATGGACATGCGTAGTTCCAGCGGCTATGTTTAAGCTTCCAGGTTGATGGATGTCGGCATCTGCTTGTACTGCACACCACCTCCCAGTCAGGGGAAGGGATGGGCGAGCACCACTGCGCCCCGGTTTTTGTACAGAGAAAGCCTAACTACAACAGCAGGGACAATGCTGTGTGCTTCTTGCTCACACAGGCGAGGCAACTGGGGATTATTTCCTTACATACATTTAATAACATATACATTTAGCAGTAGCTGGTCTTCAATAAATACTACTGATACCTAGTCTGCCCTTCTGCATACCACAGGACCCATCACCCTGCTTTGCACCCAGCAGTTTGTGTTTGATCACAGTAGGACTTGTATTTCCCACAAATAATGTTACAAAAAGCCATTCAGTCTTCATGTGAAACTACAAAGGGGGAAAGGACATACCATTTTCCTTGGTCATTTGTTCTGTTGGTTAGCCATCTTTTTCTTATAATTGCATGCCTTATTTCTGATTTAAATGATTCTGACTTCAGTTCCTAGCTGCTGCATCTCTGCAACATCAAGAAGGCACGCAGTACTGAACACCTCTGCACTCAGGTCACCCTCCAGCCTTCTTTTTGGTACAGGAGTGCTTCAAACCTTGTGAGGTATTTTCCCTAGCCCTCAAATAATTTTAATTAATCTTTTTAAAAAATCTCTAATTTTTTGTCAGATCCTTGAGTTGAGCAAATTATTCCAGTAGCAGTTTCTGTAAACAGGAATATTCTGAGCTGCCAGCTGCTGCCTTCTTCTCTGCACTGCTGCTGTCATCCCCAGCGAGACCTTGCTGCTCTCCAGCTCGTCTACTTTGACCCCTTGTCCCTTGTGATTCAGAAACTGTGAACACTGCATCTTTTGTTCATAGATACAGAGCTTGATGCTTGACTGTTCCCAATATTAAATTTTGTATTTCACTTGCTGATAGTTTAAGGTGAAACCAGATAAACATCTCGAGAATAAGGCCTTGAAATCCAGGTTTCTCTCTGTGTCCTCTGCCCTCATTACTGGGCTACAAGGGCTTTTCTTTGTTCATTTGCTTTCTGATTCTTCAAATCTGCCCTTGCAATTTTGAGGGCAGAGTCATCAAGAGGACTGTAAAGTGATTGTGTGGCAGCCCTGATGCCATCCCAGGGGTTTGGGTACTCTCCTGGCAAGAGGGAGCTCAGTCCAAACTCATCCAGCCCAAAGAGGGCTCGAATTTGTGTGTCCCCCTCCCTGGGCAATTGTGCTGACCACCAGCCTTTTCTATCACCTTCAGCTTAAATAGAAGGGATGAGGCAGTGTCAAGTACTGAGCAGAAAGGTGACAACCTGGGAGCAGAAGTCTCTTTCAGAGGATGCATCTCAGGCTCCTTTAGGCACCCTGGTAGAGAGGCAACAGACCTAAATTTGTTTTAGACCAGACCTTAGTATTTGTGAAGAAAATGTGGAGTATCTAAGTCCTAGTTCTAGGTGCTTTCCTCTCCTCATTCCCTGCAAAAGAGTCTCACGAAGCTAGTCCATGTTTGTACCTTGAGCCAGGTGGCCAGAGGTGCTATTTAAGCCCTTTCATGCACCTGGAATCAAGATCCCCAGTTTAACAACTGATTACTTCTGTAGAACAGATCTGGCAATGTTTCCCCACCCTGGAGGAATGTTGTTTCAAAAGGACCTGAGATGTGCAGGCAGGGTGAGTACTAGTTATGTTTCTTAAACAACATTTACTTCGTATATAGAGAACATTTCAGCGACAATATTAAGTTGTACTTAAATCCCCCCAAAATAGTAAGTATCTTCTTACTTAATACAATTATTAATGATAGTAAATCCTGAATTAATGGTAAATATGGTTGCAAACCCAACACTAAATTCTCCTCTTGTGTGCCTCTGTGTAGCTCTGGTGAGTAAAATGGTAGTTTAGTGCTGTGAATGAACAAAATTTGGTCCATAGTTATTTAATCTTGGGTTTGAAATGTCTTCTTTGACATTTTGTTAGTTATTTCTTTTAGAGAGAGGCAACTGCTCCAGAGGTGAAAATGGAAGGACATATCAGTGAACAAATAGTGGCCAGTGGCATGCAGAATTCAAGCATCCATGCATTAAAGTATAATAACCATTGTGCACACTGGCATGTCTCGTAAACACCTTTGGATAGAACTGCTAAGGCAGATCACAGCAAACCCTGACAGCTGAACCATTTGTGTTGTGTGCTTTTTGCCTAAAAAAGCTGGAATTGTATAATCCGATTGCATAATGCAACAGAGCTTTGAAGTTTAGGATGCTGGACTGTGTTTTAGGAAAAATGAAACAAAGAGAATGCAGACCAGATTTCTAGATCATAGGATATAAATGCAGCAGGTTTCAGTTGTGGATTCACACTTTTTCTCCCAATGACCAGCTATTAAGAGAGGTTCAACAGGAAGATCTTTCTTTGAGTGCCAGCCAACATTTGATTTTCTTGCTCTTATAGTTCTATGAAAATTAATTTTTAATGTAGACACTTAATTTCAACACATGAAACACTCGTTCCCTGTCTCTCTTTTAAAAGCATTTTCTAGTGCTCTTCACATTTCTGACTCAGCCAAGGTCTTCTCAATGAAAAGCTAAAGGGAGTCTGTATTGAATTAATTAGTTAGAAGCAGCCTGTAATGCATACACTAGAACTGTGATGTACGCTGGGGCTGGTTATCAAAACCAGGTGATTGTACTAGGTGAATGTGTGTCTGTTGTAAAGGGGATCACTTATAAGGATTTGACTGGCCTGAATTAAGAAGTTATTTTATTTCAGGCACTGCAAGTTTTCTACAAGAAAATGCAGATTCTTTCCAGCATAGTTAGATGAAATGCATTGCTTGTATGGTGGATTATTNAAAAAAAAAAAAAAAAAAAAAGATATTCTTGAGCATTTCCTTTAACTTCCAAGCAGTAGAACTGGACATTTAATGACCTGTAGAATATGGCCCATGAAAAGAAAACAGTCATTGACACCTGAAATTTATAAGAACAATTCTAACAGAAAAACAGAACAGAAAGTTCCAGGTTTTATTTTGCATGTCCAGTAATTCTAAAATATTGATCTCACCATTTATGGGCTGTCTGGGTCTTCACTCCTGATAATTACCTAAGTGCACACAGGGGCAGAGCTAAATAAAAGTCAAAGTAATTCCAAACAAAAACATATTTGCCTTCAGGATTGCTTTTCTTTCTCCAGAATTAAAGCATTTAGTGAAAAATTCTCATTAACACCAAAGGCAATGCTTGTGTTTATCACTTGTCCTCTAGAACAGAAATTCTTCAGCCTGTTCCTACTGAAAGCCAGAGGAATATATAAGGGTCACTGGATGCATATCACTATTTCTGCCATGTTAGTGGGACCAGGTGGACCTTTGATCTGAACTAGTATGGAAGTTCTTGTATTTTTATTTAATCTAACGATGCATTGGACAGAACAAGAATTGTGTGTGGGTTTATGGTAGTTCTGCAAACTCAATGTATGTCCCAGCTGTCTTTATACCCTTCCATGAAATATGAATAAGAAATTGCTGTAGCATACTTTAAAAGAACATATCTGCATACATCCTTTGTACATTATATGAAAACAAGAAAATCCATCCTTGAACAAGAATATTTGTTTTAGCAAAAAGATGATCAGCCAGCTAAAAATGACTCAGAAGTAATGGATTATATAGATTGCTTTGCAAAACTGCTAACTGAGATAAGGGCCAGATTCATTAGGAACATTTACTTATTGGTGTTGAAAAATCAGTGGGAGATTTTTGTGTTTTAAAATCATTATGCCTGGGGAAAGTTTCCTCAGCTGCTGTATTTGGGTCACAGCAGACTGGATCCATATCCTTAGTTTTTCCTCATTTGATTGGACTGAGGTTTATTTGCTCCTTTTGGTTTCTCTGCCCAGAAATAGGCTCTTTGCCTCTCTCCTTCTCATGAAATGAGGTTTTGCAGCCCAGCAGTCCCAGACCATCTGTATTGAAGTGGTCTCTTCAGATTGCCAGAAGTTTAAATACATATTTTTCCAAGAGATTCCACCATGAGCAGCCTGAATTTACAGTTTTCTCTCCAGGGACAGCTGCATAAGAGCAAACTATGCCCAGGTTTTGTAAGATCTTTCAAAAAAATAGCCCTACTTTTAACTCAGAATTGTACAGATCGAGACTCAGCTATAAAACACACCCATACACAGTTCAATGCCTTATTTCCCTCCCCATTCGTGAGTCCTCTGGGGAACAGGGTGCACTTCTGCACACGGCTGCTTCTTCAAGTCACACGTCTCTTGCAGCCCATCTCCTCCCTCCTTAGCTGTTTCCATGGTGAAAATGACCTCATTTCTACCAAAGTGGATCCCTCAGCTCTTCTCTCCTGCTCAAGCTTCCTTGAAAACTTGAAGCCCCTCTGATAGCATTTCTTGGGGACTCCTTCAGTTTGCCTCATCAAGTGTCCAGTTCCCCATCAGAATAGTCAGTTAGTGACTACTTAGTGAAAAGCTCACCCTTAGCAAACTATACCCTGAACCATAGCCTTTTCTTCTGCCTAAGGAAATGCCTCTTAAATGGGCAGTCTCCAAAGTTCACTGGCCCTTCTCTGCTGGTCCTAGCCACATGCAAGCACTTCTCCTGCCATCTTCTGGGGATTTGCCTCTGTGTGAAGCACCCCATGGAGAACACACAGCATCCCCCGAAAATGCTACAGCGTAAAATGCCAAAAATTCAGAAAATTCTTCAATTTTGGTAACTTTAGTGCTCTGTGTGTAGAGCCACAGTGTGTTTTAAGCAGCTGATTAAGACCCAGTCCTTCAAGACTGGTTGAAATATCAATTTCTTTAAAGCTTGGTCTTTCTGAGGAGGAACAGCAGCAGTTTTCAATTTTCAGTCTCTGTGACAGTTTCCAGTTAAATCAGTGTGAATATATTTTTGACTTTTCCTAAATCTGCTTTCACTCCTCCTTTGGTAAACCCATGCCAAGAGCAGCTCAGGCTGGTTTTGATACATTTGTTTTTCTTCATTTACCTGTAACAGGACCAACTGCTCTAACATCCTTGATTTGCACAACTGCCAACATTTGCTCTGTGAAAGGAAGGATTTGGCCAAATGTCACCCTTGCACCTTCCCACTGGCCAGCTTGGTCACCAAATACCTGCTTGTTTGGTATACGACAGGTTAGTTTGTTAGAGATGTATGACTTTGCTTCTAAATGCTGACAAAATACAGTTTATTTTACTAAACAGGCATAATTCTCTTATGATTCAGCCTCATCCTTAGGCAAACTGCTAAATCAATCAATCAATCAATAAATAATTATAGAAAAATGCAGAAAAGTTATCAGCGTAGGAATGGGTGACATTCCCCAGCAATCTTAGCTTTTTCATACCACACAGACTTTCTTGTCTTTTTTTCCCAAGTCAGCTGCCAATACTATTTCAGACAGATGTCCCAGTAACCTTTATATTCCCTACAGATCTTTCCTTGTCATAAAGAATCCAAAAGAAGTACTCTCAAAGAAATCAGTAACCTTGTTTTTTGCAAAAGCTCACTTCTTGATCTTCTCCAGTAAGTGTCTATTCCAGATACAGCAAAAAGCAGCCACTGTGACTAGAGGTATCAGATGAAAGGAACTTATTTTCTGTACCACCTAATTTTATTTCTATGTCTGTATATTTTAAAAGCCTCCTTTGCTAGTATTTGCACAATGTAAAAAGTGCATAAAAGGGATATGAGCTATATCTTGTTCTTGTCAGATTCAGCTCTGAGAAAAATGTGAGAGAGATCACAGTTCACCCAATAAAAGATGAACAAGAGGCTTGGATTCCCTTGGATGTCTGCCAGCGGATATTGGCTGATTCACTTTGGACAACTCGTATAAACAACTTCCTTCTTTCAGCAAATGCTTTGAAACTACTGATACCTGCAAAGTGGTCAGGACCTCAGCTATGCACCTCTTCTGAAGGACAGTCTCTTGTGTGGCACTGTGACTTCAAATGCTGTGTGGAAGCATTGGTTCATAGTGCCACCTAAAGAATCAACACTTCCACTTGATAATGAATTAAGAGGGCAACATGTGGATTGCCTCTCCTTTTTCTTCAAGGACCTGTAAATTCATTTAACATTATCAAGAAACTGTGAAACAAAAGCCTCAAACTTTAAGTGTTAAACTCACAAAGATTTTCAAGAGAGCAATGATACAATGCATCTGGCTATTTTTAAGCATCTTCCTTTAATCTAGGCTGTGATGAGAACATTCCTACCCTGGAAAGCAGAATAAAATTGCACACAAACTGAAGGTGGAAGGAAGAAAGGCCTGGGACGTTAATAAAAGGATAATCCTTAAGAGCGACGTGCAGACATTGAATTACATAGGAAAGTATATGTAACTTATTAGGCCTGAAAATATGGAATTTACTTCTCATATTGAAGGTAAACTTTTATTTTAAAAATATAAGCTTGATAAATATATTACATTATTTTCAACAGTGAAAGTGCACCTTCTGTGAAGGGAATCCTATCTGTACCAGCTGCTGTACAAGTATGTGTAAAAAGATGATATGTACACCTGAACAGCTGCAGTCNTATATATATATATATATAAAATTAAGAGAAGTAGACTGGACAGTAAGGGGAAGTTTGGACTTCAGACATGTCTCTGGACTCCTCTTTTTTAATGTATGCTTGCAAAAATATGCTCTGTGGGCCACTGCTACAAATATCAAGATCCATCCTCTGAGTTTGAGAGACTCACTGGCACCACCAACAGGACAGTCGTATTTATCCCTTACGTGACCAGTTATTATTGTGTCAAGTGGAAAAGAGCTGTGGCTTTTTCCAAAGACAGGCTGATGCATGATAGAGAATGATCTCAATTTCAGGCATGTTCTCACAATGATTCTCTTTTCAGTGAAAACTTGCACAGCAGCAAGCACATACAAATGAGGTACAATGAGGCAACACAAATTGCTTCTTGTTCCAGGCCAGACCAGGTGTTGGAAAAGGGGTAAGCTCTGGTTTAGCTTTATTTGCTCTTTACTTCCACACTGCACACCACATCCTGGAGTTACTCCTTGTCATGTGTTGGAGAAGTCCCATCTGTGTGTCCCAAAGACATTTACCAACTTCTAGCACCTATGAATCTACAGGGTCCTGGGAAACCTAACTGACTACCTCTAAAGAGGATTAGTTGAAAGCAACTACGTGTGGACTCATAGCATACAAGAGTTTGAGAGTCCCTGTTCTACCAAATGTTAGAGTTGGAGAACATTTTAAAGTGATTGTGGAAGCTCTAGCAGTGAATTAATCAGTGCATGACTCCTTCCCTTGTAGAGTAGGAAATTATTTAAAACAGGCAGAATACAGTAGATGTTATCAGTCTGACTGTCATTCTGTTCAATTTGGGGGATCTTACTGGTCCCTAAGGAAAGAGAAATCACATTCCTTGACTCACACTGTGCTGGTAAGGGGTGGTATGTTCAAATTACTGGGAACATGTGTTGTATTAGGTAGATAGCGGAGAGAAGGAAGAGCTCCCTTAATTAACATCCCACTTTCTGGAGTAGGTATAGCTACAAGCTGGGCTGAAAATTTCTGAAATAGGAAACAAAGAACAAAGAACTGTGAGAGATAACTTTCTTACCCACTCTGCGTGTAGCGACAAGCTGCATTTCTACTGGCTTATCAGTTTTTGCACCTTTTATGTGTGGTCTTCGTAATAATAAAACCCAAGGTCAGTTCCTTGGGTGGAACTACTTGGCTTAATATATGACAATATGTAAAATAAAAACACAGAAGGAAAGGCTTAAAATACCCTTTTATTGTTATAAAACAGAGTGAAGTTGTATATCTCTTCTCATGTTTACCCTTTAGTTTCCGATTTATGGTGGAGTGCTGAGTGAAAATGAGAAATGGGATACAGATACTAGAAAATGGAAATGTAGCTTGTCAGCCTGCATAATATGAGCAACCACTCAGTGAGTGGAAGAGATTCCAGGTTTAAAGGTACTTTCTGATGCTTCTTTTACCCCTACACCTCTTCTTTCATGACTCTTTCTGAAATACTATCTATGTATTTAAGGCTATCTCTGTTGCAGGAAAAAAATCTGTCTGTCTGGTGGTAAGGTCTGTTGCACTTGCTTTTACTCAATGTGAAAAACATGCTGCTTGACCTTTTGCCAAGCAGAGTGTCATCTTTCTTTTATTCCAGCTTTCTTAACAGAACTGCAAAAAACATGTAAAAGAGCCTTTTCATATTAAAAAAGGGTGTTCTAAAGTACTTTAAGGGTCTCAGTTTTGTCCTGGCTAAAAATGTGGCATTATACCACGGAAATGTCACCCAAATACTTCATAAATTTGAAACCTATCAGTCATCTTGTTCTCATCACTAAAGGCAAGCCAACACAAACACACTTAAGCAGTGTATTTTCTTCCTGATGATATAGGGATAGATCAGAGAGAAGTTGTTAAACTACCCTTTTATTGATTTTGGATTGTAACTTTTTCTCTACTTCTTTAGCATGTAATCTAACAACTGTAGAGGGACAGAGATCTAACTGTGGTATTTTTCCTGAACAGCCATATATTGGGTGGACTTCATCTAACCAGAGGCTCACTTCTGCAGGACAGGAATCTACATTTAAGTCTGAGGTATAGATTGCCTTTACTGTCAAGAGAGAAGAATGGACACCAATTTTATACACTTTGAGTGTAACTGAGCACAATAGATATCTAGCACCATTGGAGATACCCTAAGCACATCTCCCTGGCCTCCATTTACCAGTTCAGCAGGATGTGTGTCCCACAGGTCCTATAACACATGTGCCAGCCTCATGTGGGTGTCTTGGCTGTCCTGGGACATCTACAGTGGTAGTTGGTATCTACATTTAGACCTTTATCTCATTTGATTATAGGGAGATCATGCAGTGAAAAAGTAGAAACAGACATCTTTAGCGAGGACAGTCTTTAGTGTGATCACCCTTGCTTTCTGTGAGAAGTCCAAACACATGGAGTTTCTTTCTTGTCATTTCAGTGACTGTGTAAAACACTGATCCTTTCTTCTGATTACCTCTGTTTACTAGACTTGGTAACATCTGCTGCTCTTGATACTGAAATGAAATCTCATTGCTCTTGTTGAGATGCGGCCTCTTATATAAAGTGTGCTGTGGGGGACATATGAGCTGGGTTGGGTTGTGGAGAGCCAGTAAGGTAGAACAGCTTGTCAAAGTCATGTGGAAAGGTACCCAAGAGAGCTGGAGAAGCCAGCTTTATTCCTGTCAAAAAGTGGTAGAGACCCAACAGCCATGGGCCAAGGAGCGTGACTCAAGCCAAGTGCCTGGGTAAACTTAAGTATGAACATGAGTACAGCAATGGTACAGGCATAGAAGTGATACAGGAGATCCTTAGTTTGATTGCCCTAAGGGGGCTCAGTTTAGCAAGCTTTTCACACCACGTAGCGATAGATTGTGTCTATCAACATCAGCAGAATTGCATCTTATATACAATTCAGCAGCAGACAATATTTCCTTCTGGATCAAGGAATGGCTTTCACTTGTGCAATTGCTTTTTGCATAGATCTTTTGCTCATGGCAGGGGAGGCAGAAGGGATCTCCCTGAAAGGGATCCAATCTGCCCTTTTTCCTTTGCAGGAGACTGCTCTATCAGCTCAGTTGTGAAGATTACTTTCCATCACTCCCTGCAGATGTGTACCTCTCGATAGGAAAGGACTGCAGCTTAATTTGGAGCCTGAAAGTAAGAATGGCTTTGTTGCTAAATAGTCAGATCATTAACATAGAGAAGAGTCCTGAGGGTTTTTTTTTGCACTAAGCCACATTTGTGCAACTTACCCAGTAACTTGGTAAATGCAAAATAATGTGATACAAACTAAAAAATCCCTGGTGTAAAGATCAGCACTCCCATCCTTCCACTCCTAGGTTAATGCCCATGAAGCTTTGGAGTCATGGAAATGAAACTTGGAAACGAAATTCAAACACACATCATGTAAGAATGGAGTGCCCTGATATGACAAGGGTGGCCATGGCTTTGAGTGAGGAAGCCTGGGCTCAAGTATTCTTTCTGTTTGAGCTGGAACACAGTTGCAGTGAAGGTCAACCATGTCCTTAGAACATATTTTAAGTGTCAGAACTGGGGGTGGATTTTTCTCATCTGTCCTGGTGAAGCTGTTCCAATTTACATCAGTACTTAAATGCTTCTGGGGCCAGAGAACAAACAAGAAGATCCAATTCTCTAAACTTCACAGACAGGGCACTCAGACAGGGGAAAAGGGAATAGTAACTTGTATTCACCCTGTATTCCAAGGGATCTGTCTATGTAGAAGACAGAACATCCCATAAAATCTGTGGTTGAACAACCCATAACGTCCGTCTTCAGAAAACTGATTCTCAGTGCAGCTGTTTCTCACAATTTATGAAGGAAGAAGCCTGGTCCTAATCTCAGCCAACAAAAAGGAGTTGGATCAGTTATGTGGAATTCAGAGAATTATACCACAAACTTCCTGTGTATTCTAGATCCGAAAGGTCCTGAATTGTAAGGGTGTTTGTGAAAGAAAAGGGATTATAAAAGGATTTTCTTTTTTTCTTTTTTGGCAAAAAAAAANAAAAAAAAAAAAAAAAAAAAAAAGTATTAAATCTCAGCTAGTGCTCAGTTACTTACACTCCTGAAAACCTGAAATGTTTCATTTAAAAAATGTCATTTCCAAAGTACTGACATTTCCAAAACATTTTCCTTCTTTTTGGGGAAAAAAAGAGGGCATGCATAGGGGAGGGAAATGTGAAGAAAACCGCATTCCCAGTTTGCATATAATTCCATGTTAATGAAACCACAAAACTGCAATTTTGCTAAGTAACCTACTTATGGCCCCCCTCCTGCCCTCCCTTTCCCCTCAAAGTTAACAAATTGCACAAACTTATAGATAATATTAGATGATTATAATCAGGAATGCCAAACTAGACCTAAAAATAATGACATGACTTGCAATTAGTGCTTAACAGGTTCCTCTTATTTGCCTTCAGGTTTTCTTTTGTAAGTTTCTTTACAAAGAATTTGTCTTTGCTGGGACCAAGTTGACCAATGGCTCTTCAGATCCCATAAGAGCAGCCCCAGCACTTAAGCTAATGGAGAATTTGCATTATCTCTCTCTCAAAATATCATGGTGATGAGCACTGGCTAAGTTACTATTAATCATTTGTTGGCAGTAGCAGCAATAGAATTTTTTTTTCAGGCATTTAACCATATGAGGACAAGAACACCAAAGTACAAACTTCACCTGGACAGACTGCTTACTCTTTTATATTGTTTGTCCCACAAATATCTTGGGTAGTCACTGCTCTGACAGAGGGGAATTGGCTTTGGGGACTCACTGGTGGCAGCTGTGCCTCTGTGCAAAGAGGGTTAGGAGTGAGCAGTGTCGATGCTGGTGTGAGGACGGTGCCTGGGGAACGAGGGTGGCAATGACCTCTGCTTTCCAGGGGAAGGCAGGAGGAGACCAGCTAGTTGGCTGGAGGACAATAGGGATGAATTGTTTGGGAGACCATTGGCAATACAAGTCCTAAGTAGAGGACTAAACTCCCTCCAATAAAAAGAGGGGCAAAAAAGGGCAATTTGGATACCAGAGGGACCCAGTGATAAAGGCTGCTGTTCATGTGGTAATTCTCAGTAAATGTGAAAGAAGTATGAGGCCAGGGGAGGTGGGGGGCAAGCAAAGATCTTAGAAAAATGACCAATTGTATCCTACAACAGTTACCTCCATGACTTGCAGTTTGGAGGGCTGGCACTGCTACAGCCTCCCCCAAATCCCTGGCTGGACTCCATCTCCCATGCATCAACACAGTTCCCCCCCTTGCTCATGAGGACAGCAGAGTTTCTTGTGCTTCATGACCTCCCCGGTCTATCCATATTTATTATACCTGCAAATATTCTGAGCTGGTGACATTTTTCAGGATATTTTCCACCATGGAATCATCAGAAACGGCTGTACAAATATATGAATGATATATTTCTTGTGTGACTTGATTTTAATTAAACCTTGATCAAAACTTTATAGGGAAGATTGAGGTAGAGGTGCACTGAGTACAATCACATGTTCTATCCAGACCACATAACTGGTGGGAACAGGGATTTCTCCAGTGGTAGTTCACTGAGTTCATGAGGAGAAGGAAGTGTGCTCAAACTGTTCTTCTAATGTATTTTTGGCCACTTGCAGCATCAAGCCGAGACATTTCTTGAAAATGACATTTTTGTGCAGAAGTCATCATTTCCTACAGGCAGAGTAGCAACTGTTTTTAGTAGCAGCCCTTATTGTTATTTCACAGATATGGTCTTCTGCTCATGTTTCCTTGAGGGCCTGCAGAGCTGCCAGCATCTGTGTGGGATGTTTCTGAGTGGGATGCAACACCTCTCATGTTTTCTGAGCAGCAGCACTGTGACACAGTCAGAAAGAATACTGCTCTAAGGGAAGTTAAGAGGTCATCTGCTCCAGCCTCATGCTCCAGTGCATGCCTAGCTGTGCCTAAACCCTGCCTGGCTGCTGGACTTCCAACCTACCTTTACAAATCTTCCCTGGTGGGGATCCCAGAGTCTTCTTAGACAGCCTATTCCAGTGCTTACTTGGACTTAGGCATTTCTTACCTTGCTTCAACAACAGGGTCTACCCAGTCTCCCACTTGCCCCAGGTATGGTGGAGCAGCCCTTGGTGCTGGCACCCAGCGCCAGGTCTCCAGCCATAGCTCCCTGTCCAGCCATGGCTTTGTCATATGGGAGTGTAAGGCTTTTAAAATTACAGTTAAAAGGCTCTAATCTTCCTCTCTGAACAGATGAGTAGTCCAAGTCAGTTGCTCAGCTGCTGTGAGCTCTGTCACTTCATTCCTGCATGGATGACTGAGGAAGGAGTAAGGCAAAAATATATACATATGAAAACATATTTGTACCCTAACGTAGGCATGAGCTCACTGTGATTTCCAGCCTGTGCGTAGCTGCTCACGTTGGGTCAAGGCGCACTAGCTGTATTAACTGTGGTGTGTGGTCTTTTCTGCATTTGCATGGGAATGATCTGCAGGTTTAGTGACAGACCCTTCCTTTCCCATGGGCTGACCTCACCTTGTTGCAGACCTGACTAATGCAAGGCTTGTTGGTGACTGCAAGGTGTTACCTTTTTCCTTTTCTCAGCTGCTTGTTGTCTTTAAACTTGAGCCTTATAGCAAACCATTCACTTATCCTAAATTACCAGTAAATTAATTTATATGCAGACATCATAAATCACTTTTTACAGTATTTTATTAGTCAAAATATGATTAATTGGATTTGAGTTCCTTTATTTCCGAGTAGTTTAAATACTTATGAACTAAAATTTAAATAATTATAGCCTTCCCAGAATATTTTTAAGAAAGATCTATCAAGTGTAAAGTCGAATTTTCAAAGCCTCTTTTAGCATGCTTCGAAGAAGAAAAAGAAAGATATTAAGATATTTTGTACCGGAGGTTTAGAATTGAAAAGAGAGACCTGGAATTCTGATTACTTATTAAGTTCACATTTAACACAAATAAAACATGCAGGGTTGTAAGGAAGTTTGACAAAGAAAAAGCCTACAGAGATCTGTACTTTTTGTGCTATAATTATATTGGTATTTTTTTTATTATTATAGTTATTATCTTGCCAATACCCATGACAAAAAACCACTATTAAATCCTCTGAAGCTTATAGTGGTTGTATATGTATGTCTGTGTGTGTGTAAAAATGTAAAGAGTTGTAAAAATATTGAACCAGGTTCTGACTTCACATAGTCCCAAATCCTTCAACCACTTAACTGTAGCTGCTGCAGCACAAATTTCACCTTGTGTCCGTGAGCAATTCAACAGAGGTCAACTTGAGAAGAACCTAACTCAAGTCATGCATGACTTGAGTCACAGGACTTCCACTAAAGTCATCTGCTGAGAGCAGGCAGGCAAATTATTGGTTGCAAACCCAAAGCCTGATACAGAGACTGAATACTGTAGTACTGTAAGAACGTTGGCTTGGCTTACAGCCCTCCACCCACCGATTGTGAGCAATGTGTCTTCTGAGAGATTCTTCAGTGTTGCTTTTGGCTGCAGGAAATGAACAAGAGAGAATGAGGCTGGCAGAGCCAAGTCAGACATCGCTCACAATTCCTTGCTTGCAAAATGTGTGCAGCCATGGGCAGGTGAAGCCTGGGGACTGCAGAAAGAACCTAGTCATAACCTAGCTGGTTCCAACAGGAGTGTTCCAAGGTTACCTTGATTCAGCTGTGGAGAAAACCGAGCCCCGTGTATCTTATGTGTTGCTATTCAACAGTCTCCGTCATTCTTGTTATTGTTGATTTTTGCTAGTGCAGAAACGTTTAATTTACTGAAGAGGATAAAATTGATTCTGAGGCAAGGCATGTCACCATTTTTCAGAATAGACTAACATTAATTCTTAACACATACACTTGGATTTTCCTAGAAAGGTCATTTTTCTATGCACATTTAGATGGCAGTATTAAAGTTCTTATTGAAAACATCATAGTGCATTTACAAAGAAGCAATGACATGAGTTAGAGATGAGGAATACTTTAACTACATTACTTGGATAGTGTTGATCAATTATTTGAACTGAAGTATAAGGCTAACTGGAGTCTGGAGATTAATTTGGAAATGGTCTATGTGTTCTGTTTTCAGTCACCTTTATGCATTTAAAGTGTGAATAAACATAGACCAATCAAGAGGGGAAGCAGCGGATTGGGGAAGACAACTCTTTATGATGTTATAAAATTAGCTTTCAGAATGAGGCCCCCATAGGGTGTGTGCAAACCTGGTGGGATTTTATTGAAGAGTTTGTGCATTCAGGTCAAGCCAGGTTTCATTTACCTAAGATCTCCTGGAGCAGCAGGCTTCACTTACTAAAATTGCAGAAGGCGCTCTCCCTTTGCAAACCCACTCTATCAATCTCTGATGAAGAAGCCAGCCAAGCTCTGCTCATCTTTCTGCACTTCAGGAGAGGAGGGAAGGCCTGTAGTGAGGAGCCAATCAGAGTCAAAGGAATGCAATAGCTGTTCAATAGCTGCTGTTGCTTTGAAAATATAACTTCTTGGCAGCTAAGTCTCTATAAGTAGCGGGTAAAATAAGTGAGACTGTTCTAATGAACAGTAATATTTCAGTTCTTTCAGTAATGGGGGCTGTCCATTACAGCCTGCACTTGCTTTTATGCCTGTTTTGCAAACAAAAGGGAGAAAGTTTGGAAAGATCTAAGTGAGCAATGGAAGAAGCAGTGCCTACAGCAGAGCATTTGCCTAGTCTGCTTTTCACCGGCCCAGAAACAGCACTTCAGACTATCTCTTAGAAACAATCCTTCTTTGGGATATGAGAAAAGACAAATTTTAAAGTATCTCAGCTCCTGCTTACGTATGGCTTCCTGCAAATCTTCTATCCCCCATGCTGATGCCCTTCCCTGCTTGACTCTGTGGCTTACAGTTTGGTGGGACAAGGAAGTGCCTGGAAGAAGTTGAGCCAGCTGATTGGGTTGGTTGGAGTTGCATTGATGTGGTAGCCACATGTTTTTGCCAGCTCAAGGAATCACAATTGCCTTTAGGAGGGCTTTGTGGCCATGCACTTATCCTAGTGAGCATGGAGAGAGCAGTCTAGACCACAGCTGTAAGGTTACAGACACTCAAAATTGGATTTTTTTCCAAATAAAAACATCTAAACGCATCTCAGCTGGTACTTTGTGCCTATGTTTGGAAGAATTAATTGACCTAGAGTGATTTATAGTGTGATTCAGTTCCCTAAATATAGGCAATTCAGATAACTTAAGGTATCAGAGACACCCACATGAGGCTGACAAGTTCATCATATCCTTGTAACAATGGGTAACAAAGGGTTAACTTTCACTCCAAGTGAGCACTTCTAGTCTGGTTGTCAGAGAAGGCCTTGCACCAGCTCTGTCCTGGCTGTTGCTATAATTATAGGCATAGGACATGCCAGTCTGCCTAAGAATGAGAGTCATCCCTTACCCCCCCAGAGCATTTAGCTGTCCTGGCTCAGGGCAGGAGATCCAGGGACTTTATGGAGCCCCAATGAGCACAAAAGCCATATTTCTGCACACTGCTCATTTCTCTATGGGCTACGAGTTTATTCATAATGTGCAAAGTTTGCTCTACCCTGCTGCCTTCATGCATGCCCCTTGTAAGTGTCCATGTATTCCTAGCTTGTGGTCACTCCTGGCCCCTACACCATCACCACAAGTAACATGCCTGTAAGAGACATCATCTAAACAGAGTATATAAAACATTTAGTATATCAGTACAACTTGACCAGAAGGTAGACTAAAGCCTCGTGGGGTGATCAGAGCAGGTAGCATTTTGGCATAGACTATGTATTACAGTTAGCCACAGAGTCAAAACAAGTAATAGCGTGAGCAGAAGGACAGAGAAAGGCTGACTTCTTACAAATCTGTGATGACTAACAATGTATGAGCCCCAGAGCTTCCATTGGCTTGGTCAGGGCACCAGCAAAGTCTCCCTCCTCTACCAACCTGCCCTTTCAATTTCCTATTTGTCTAAAACTGGCCATTGGGTTCAGAGGTCATTGGGGAGACCTGGGGAGGTTCACACCCTCATGTGGACAGTGCAGTAGCATATGCCACACCTTCCCTGAAAATCAGGCTAACAAAATGCTATTGCTGTAACAAGCAAAGCTCTCAAGCTGCAGAAGATTCTATCTGAAGACTTTTTCTTAGTGCTCAAATGAACAATTTCAGCAGCATGGTCTGTTTCCCAAGGTGCAAGAAGTCTGGGCAGCTTATTGTTCTAAATGTGTTTGCTACAGACTGCTACCCACCTGCTATTAAGATTTCCTTAGAAGGAGAGACCAGCCCTCATACGATCTTTGCTTACTCACCCATCTATTCCAAACACAGCTCAGGGCATGAACTCTTGAGGTGTTGGGGCTTTTGATCCTGGGAAACCCAGAACAAATTCTGTTTGGCCAAGTAATGTGCTTGGAAACAATGTTCCTGTTTTTGCGGTAGTAGTAAACAGCAAATCAGAGTGTAAGACATTTTTCAGTCATACGTGGCTAGCAGTTGGTAGATATCTTCACTTTGAAATCCACAGGATCTGCCTTCTAGTCTGATTTCATTAATCCTCTCAGAGCCAGTGCCAGCCTGTCCATGTGGGCAGGTGACCTTCTGTCTCATTGCCAGTATGGTCTGTGCTTTCTTTGCTCCTCTCTCCAAGCACCTCCTGCCCCAAGACTCACTTTATAAAATGTTATTGTAGGGTGAATTAGCTGCAGAGCAGTTCCCGCACTGGTACCAGAGCTCATGCCAGCCACAGCCCTGTCGCACCGTTTGAGGCTTCTCCTTCAGCAGAGGAAGGGCATGTCAGGTGTTGTCATCATGTTTTGCTGATGTGTCAGCACAGAAGTCAGATAAACAGCAGATGTTCTGGCTCTTCAAACGCTCAGAGACCAAAGAAAGGTGCCATTCTGGAGACTAGTCCATGGCTCATAGGCTCCAAAGAGAAAAATTAGACCAAGAGTTAAATACTGGGGCTCAAATGCCTGGTTCCATGCTGACACTCACAAAGCACATTTTCCATCTGAAGGCCTCCTGGAAGGATCTTTGCCAAAGCAAATAATAACCGATTATTAGCAAATAATAACCAATAATGAGTTAGGTTAGCAGCAGAAGGGCACGGACATTCCTTTGTTTCACCGCGATTGTCAGTACTTTTGGGGACAGGGGGGCTTTCCCCCTCTCTGAAGCCTTGGCAGGCAGAGCCCTCCTTCCTCCCCCTCACAAACCTCTCTGCCCTGGCAGGGAAAGAGCCTGGGGTGACAGCAGGGAGTAGGGGAGTGACAGCAGGATTTTGGGCTAGCAGCGGAATCAGATGGGAAGAGAGGGCAGGCATGAGGGGGAGAGAAAATGAGCAGGGGGGATCTGGCTGTGAGGAGGAACTGCACAAGAGGAGGAAAAAGTGAACAGCTCAAAGAGAAAACCATGCTGGAGAGCGCATTTCATCGATTTTTGCCCAGGGAAGAAGAATTCCCCCAGCACAGAGTGAAACTGGAACAAGTGTAACGAGGAGCAGCTCATGCGCAGTGGCCAGCAGGGCTGACCCAGCTGTGGCGGGGCAGTGACCACCCGCTGGCTGGCCCCGATTTGGTCTCCTACTCTGTCAAATGGTATTTTACACGTTTAGAGCAAGCCAGTGAATCGTTAAAGGGTACCTGGGGTCTCTTCACACTCGACTGTATGTACCGCACAGGGAAAAGCTCTGCTTTGACCTGACATGCCCTTCCTCAAAAGCATGGCATCAGCATGGTTGTGAGCCGCAGGACGTCTCCCTCGATATTAATGTCTCCCTCAATATTAATACATTTGCCCTTCTTAGCTCATTGCCAGCATAGTTTGCTGATTGCTGGTGGTGGCTGGTTGGCTTTTTTTTTTTAATAATTCTATGACAAAAACCAGATACAAGTGAAGGCTGTTATGCAGAAAGCAGCTAAGCACAAAGGGGGAAAAAATGGCATCTCTTCCTGGTGGCAGGGAGTTTCACTGAGATTCGTTGTGCCACTGCTGGGCTTGTTGCTCTCTGCTGTATTTTTGAACTGCTGCAGGCAAAAGCCAGATCAATCTGTTTTAGGTGGTTTTTTTTCTTTGTTAGTATTCTGTGCTCTGTCCGTCACAAATGCTGGGGACGCTCATCCAGAGACAAACAGATGATGGCAATTTATGGTGTGCCAGAGGGGGGTGTGTGATTCGATACTGAGTAAAACTGCTAACTAGAAAGGCCATCAAACAACACAGTATCTACATTTTCCATATGATTACGGTCTGTCAGATCTGTGCCAGCCACAGGTATCCACAAGCATGATATCGCTTGCATTTTGGAGCACTTCTCTGCTCAACAAGGTACCATTTTATACCTGAGCATTTCTTGGAGACCAGCACATGTAATCTGCCTGACTGAAGCATGGGAGAAAATCCAGCAGGATTTTGGCACATATGAACAATATCTCCTATTTTCTCCAGGAAATCACAGCTGACTAGGACAAATTAATTTTCTGTCCTTGTCACAGGAATTTATGAAGTTAAAAATTACCCTTCATCTTTAAACCACCTACAAACTTTGGCAAAATAATTTTTTTTTTTTACACTGCAATCCTACAGTATAAAGTCAATCTGACCTCTTTCTAACATAGATATAATGGGCTGGATTTGTTCTTCACACTGTCATTGTACAAGAGCAAGCCCACTGTTACAGAGAAGTTTCCCCCAGCTGACACTTGTGGAAAGGTGAGACATCTATGCCCAAGGGGTAGGAGACAATGGGCTGCCATAATCTGAATCTTGCAAAAGACAGATCCCTTTGGTATGCCCCAACACTGAAGATGTGACCTCCCTGGTAGGGACCAGTTCTCAGGTTCTTCCACCATTATGACTCCACGACCATGACCTTCTGTGCCCTCACTGGGTCTCACTCCAGCAGCCTTCCAGCCCAGGAAGATGACAGGAACATGTGGTGTCTCCAACACAACCATGGAAGCAGGTCTGGCCCTAGCACGTGTTTGAGTTGTAGCTGGGGCATCTATCAAGTAGGAAATACTTTCAGAACTGTTAATAAGGATATTGTGCCACTTGCCATTGCTGTCCATGAAGGTACTTGCACTGTGTCCTATGATACTGGAATGCCAGTTTGACCAAACCCTGACTACCTTTCTCATGGCAGTAGTCCCTTTGGACAACGATCATTATAATTTATTAGTTACGTTAATAAGGTTTAAAGTTTAGGCTTGTAGATTTGGTTTTAATTAGCCTACAATACTCACAGCTCTATGTGAAGCTCTCAGATTCATCTTGGAACCTTAAATAGAAGGACATGATACACAGGTGCAAAATACTTATTTATTCTAATTCCTTTTTCATATACACTGTAAAATCTCAGACTTTAAACATATTACTGGATTGTGGGAAAAGAAAAGAAAACCTATGGCTCCCTCCCTGTCCCCCACCTCTTGCTTCTTTGTGGCTCTTCAGTTATACCACAAAATCACTCCATTGCTCAGCCTTGATGCTCACAACACTCCTGTGATGAGATTCCTTTTGCAAACATGCTTATCTCTGACATTGCTTTGTCTTCTCCAACTCAGTTTATATACATTGAGTCTAATCCAGAAGACCATTCAAATCCATGGGAATCTTTGCTTTGGATAAATTTGTGATCAAACTTGTATCTGAGGTGGCCCAAATATAATGACTTTAGAGCAGAAAAGACTTTGTCATGTGCTTATGTCATTCTAAGTGTGATGGTACAATAAGGTACCAAGGCAATAAAGCCTTGGCTGGGAACCTTACATGGCACAACAACAGGAATAGCAATATGTAAGTTAAGAGAAAATTATAGAAAAAAACCCAGAAAAATATTATTTCCCCCTTCCGGTTCCCTTGAAGCTCTGTGGTAATAAAAGCACTGCTGTCTATCAGTGGCTGTGGTTTTGTTTCTGATTATTCCCTACTCTTGGTTTGGAAAGTAAGACTCTTTCCTCCTGAGGAATAACACATATTTCCTGGGGATTCTTACTCTCTTTTTCTCCTTCTCCTGCCACCCATCTCCATTGATTTAATCTTACACAATTTGTCGTGCAGCCAAGTACTCCCATAGTCAGATTTTGTCCTCTTGCTCACAAACCCTGCCTTCCCTTGTCTGTGAGTATTCCCTTGTTCCCACTGACGTGAAGACTGTTGCAGAATCAAGACTTGCTTCTTCAGCTGTTTCTGTCTTTTTCTGTGGCTCCATGAGAGTTCCTTCGTGTGAGGGGCAATACCTGGCAGGAAGGTTAATGTGAGCCAAGTATAAGGGCTGTTCCCTTATGCAGCACCACAGCTCAGCTGCTGGCATCTGTGCTGAAGAAAGGGGAAGGAGCACCCTTTTTCCACTTTCTTTGCCTGCTGGTCCTTTGCTTGTATCCTTACCTGATATTACCCGACATACCCTGTGTCACTAGGATAAAAGACTAAATGGCTCTTTTTCAGCTTAGGGGAAAACCTAGCAAAGAGCATCTCCACTCCAGAGAGCTCTGTAGAACCATCTGGGAGAAGAGGAAGAGGATGGCACACTGAGGAACGACCTGGTTTACCAGGTTGTGGCGGAGGCCACAGGGCTGGGGGCTGTCCCAGCTTCAGCTGGCTGTCCCCAGTGTCCCCAGTGCATGCACCACAGTGGGAGTCTGGCTGAGCACAGCTGCTGGTGACTACCCATCCCTCTGCCCACCTGCCCTGCGTAGCTGTAGGGGCAGCAGCAGCAATGTGATGGAGAGGTCTCAGACTCCTCAAAAGCTACATTTTTCCACAGGAGGAACTTATGCTGTGTCCTTTCAAAGCACATGGAATCAGCAGAAGGGAGCAGAAAAGCTTTTCCCTGTAACTGGCTGTGTCACCCTAACCTTTCCAAAACAAGCTGTGTGGACTTCGGGCTGGTGAGGCTGAATGGTGATGGTGTTATTTTGCTCCAGAGATGCTGCATCCCACCATTTATTATCTAAAGACAAAGCTGCCTCAGATTAGTTACTGATCTGCTTTAAATGATGGGCTGTGTTGTCATTACCAAATGGTGGTATCTGGGCAAAACTTTTTTTCCCCAGTAGTTGTTAGAACCAGAAAACAGGGGGCTGCTGCTGTTTGAGTACCTGACACGTCAGTAGGCACAAACTGTAGCTGAGCATGGAAGCACCCCGGCAGCCTTCCCTTTCATACTGTACATCGGTCTCTATATTTGAGTGTCACTGTTAAAATACAATATCTGCCAATGGTCAAAATATTTTTCAATATTTGGTATTACAAAATATCATTGTTTTCACATACATAGAGATTTTAAATAGGATTGCTCCCCAAATATTATCCTTTCTCAATATCAACCACGAAAATTGTGTGCAATCGTAGTGCTTATATTAAACTCTTTACAGGTTAATTATGGAGGCATTATACTTATTTTTTTCAGGTTCTAATTTAGTATCTGACTACAGTAAATATAACTTTGTATAACCTAATAAACATACTTAATGCAATCTGTTTGGTGGAGGGGACCAAAATCCAGTCTGTGAGCTGCAATAAGAATCCACAGAGGAGCTCCCACTGTCTTCATGAGGGATGCATATAAAGATTAAGAGAAGGATCTTGTCTTTGCATAGTGGTTCGGGGTAGAATCATCTCATCTAATTACAGCTATCTATGGTATAAGCATTTACAATGAAACAAGTAGGTTCCTTTCACAGTCTATCAAGAGAAGTAGGTATTTTCAAGTGATTCACTTGACCTATTTGTAACCATCTATTTTAGGATTAAATGATCCCCCCTCCCCCCAAGAAGTGCCTGTTTCTGTGCATTGACTGTAAAGAGCAGTGTAAGCATTAGCTGAAAGGTAAGTGCCTACATTGCAGGTTTTTGCTTTTGGCCAAATAAATCAGTGGATGTTTAGATTTTTATCTTTACATATTATTGGTTCAGACCCTTACATTATAGAAATGGGTGGGTTTGGGGCAATATGCTCACACCAAGGACTGCTCTGTTTCTGCCCATTTAAGCTCTGCTTTTCCAAACTTTGTTCTCTGTTTCTCTCTTCTCTTCCCCGTCTTTCTGTGTCTCTTCCTTTCCTCTGCAGCAATTTCCAGTCCCTTCTTATTTTATTTACTGAAAATTTTTTCAGTAAAATAATTAACGCAAGTCCTTAAAATATTATTAAGATTTTGAAGGCAGTATGCCAGTAGGAGTAATATGAAGCGGGGGAGTTCATAACTCTTGGAACTCCTGTGTTGGTCAGGTTTCAAGGTTATTTTCACAGCCAGGAGGAATGGAAATATGCATTGTAAAATAAGAGCTTAAACTGTTCAGAACCTGAATGAGTCCTGTACATTACACTAAATGTGCTGCATTCAGACAAATGTATTCCAGGGAAGAGCTGCTTGATGTGTTTGCTTGATAATGTCAATATTCTCAGTTGCAGAACATCACATTTTACTTTTGTGTTTTTACAGTTGTTGTAGTTTGAGTATGTTACTTCATTTGCCCTTTGTTGATCTGACCGATGAGGTTACATCCTGACCTTGCTGAAACCCCTGGGAATCGACTCTGGACCGAGATTTTAGCTGTTCTCTGCTTAGAGGAAACATATGTTTTTAAACCTTATGGGTATAGGACATATCGTGCCTTGTGCTGTCCTTTTCCTCTCTGCTGAGGACTCTCATCTGTATGCTAAATAAGAGAGGGCAGAGGATACAGCAGACGGAAGAGGATTTAGTGGGAATGTATTTCATGGGATAACCAGGGTGTGCCACAGCTGTGGCTCCCCCAGCCAGTGTAGGGCCATTTTACTAATGTAACTTTCAATCTTTTTCTCTTCTCAGAAGGAAAAGTGAGGTCTGAAAAGGAGATCTCCTTTTCTGTTAAAATTAGTAATGCTATCACTATAGGTTCCTATACAGACATGAAGGCTGTGGGTATCACACTGGTGGACAGCCCTCCTGGGAGAGGTGTACAATGTACAGGGTGTGAAATCATCTGGTAGCCACAAAGGTGCAGAAAAGCTGCTGAGCAGAGACAGGCAGAAATCCTGATGTTTTCCCTACCTCCCCCAAAGTCGCAGTGATATCCCTCCTTTCTCTCTGCTGCACAGAGCCTGGCAGTGTGAACCATCCAGCAGGACCTCTGGGGGCTGCAGCACCTGTAAAGGTGCTGGGTGGACGGCTGGAAGGTGCTGGGGCAGGCAAGGATTATTTTATCTTGCATCTCAGGAGCCGCATGAAAGCAGGGACAGCCCTACCTCTCCCGCTGAGACCTGGCTCCAAACTGTATCCCCAGCCCTGGACTGTAATGCTGAGGTGAGCAGTGGCGCTGCCTGACATTTTGGGAGTGGGATCTCCTCTCTCCACCAACTCTACTCACTTCTCCAGGATTGAAGATGAATATTGCTGCCTCTGACTTTTTTCTTGCAAGCATAGTGGGTTGTTGCTCTTCTCATTTCCACCAAGATTATGCAAAACCTCCATAGCATTAAGATGTTTATCACCTCACCTTTTAAAATCCTGCTGCTTTCATGTTTATGGTTCAGCTGTTCCCAGTAGAGCATGATTTTCCTTCTGTTAGTCATCTTCATTTTCTTACCCAGAAAAAAAGCACTCAAACCTCATAAAATCCAGTCCTGTAAAATTATAAAACTCTGTTATTAGTGTTGTCTTCAATGTAGAGTCTTATGCATGCATTATGGACATTGCTCTCTCATCAACAGTAAGTTTTCAAAGATTTTAGAAGAAGAAATGAAGAACACCAGTTTTGTGTCCCTTTCTAAGTCAAATTCTCTTTTTAAGTCAAAGAAAATTAAGGAAGAGTGTAAGAGTTGTAATGTTGATCAAAGTTTACTGTGACCCAGTTCTTTCCCAGAATTTGCTAGCAAAATTAAGTTTTATACTGCTAAATTTCTTAATATGGAATTATAAACAGCTACTGAGCTCCTGGTCGGGCTCATAAAAGATGATGGGTTGTTTACAGGAAGTAGAGATTTCTTTGGCGTCACTTCTCATTTCATGTAAAGTCAGAATCTGGCATCTTCCAATAGAATCCAAAGACGACATGAGAAGTTAACTCAAGATGGGCAAGTTTTAATTGGCAGAACTTTCTCCTTTGATAAGTCACATATCTACATTTGAATCCTTTACCTATCCATTTCTAATTTGCCCCTTGTAACATCAAATCTGTCTCTCTGCCTGTCTCTAACACCTATATTTCTGTTCTACCAAAGCTGAAACTTCACTGTGCAGAGACCGCTCACAAGACCTTTCACACTATTGAAAACTCAATTGCCCTGAAAATTCTTCTCTTCCCAGATATGTCTTAAGTGTTCAGAAGGTGATGAAATTGCTTTGCTTGTTAATAACAGGTACACTTGCCTTACTAATAGGAGAATAAGAACTTTTGCTTATGATTTTTAAAATTTTCAAAATTTTCAAAATTTTACTGTTTTCAATATTTAATGAGCTGTATATTGACCTTTTTATATAAAAAAAGAGGGAGCAGAACAGGACAGGAAGGAATGGGGAAGAAGAAGAAGAGAAGAAAGAATTTTGAAAATTGAAATATTTAACAATTACTAGCAGCAGCAGGCAGGGAGAAAGACACCCCAGACAGTAGCACAGTACTTTCATTACTTATTTCCTGGATTTCCTTAAAAAGTTGTTTATTTAGGAACTTATTTGGCAATAAGATCAGTGTTTCTTATGCATGCCCCTATAATTTGCCTTAGTGTATTTTCACATTTTTCTCTTTCATTTTCAATCTTGTCTGAATTAAGCCATTTTAATGTTTTTCTGGTAAGCAAAAATTAATCTGTGTTATATGACGAACTGCATAGGTTGACACTGCAATGCCATGAGCTTTTTCCTACTTTTCACTTGCAATGAGTCCAAAGTGCTTCTCAAAATCAGCATTCTGAGGTAGTATGGATGCTTTCAATGTTAACCTGCTTCTTTCTGCTGCAATGCATTTGTATTGCATTGCATTTGTATCCAATCAACAAAGAAATTGCTTTTTAACATTTTTGACACTCTGTTCATGTTGAGTCATGTAAAGCATTAAACCATTGTCAGTGGATGGAAAATATGACACTATCTGAAGATAAACCATGTGCATGAAGAAACAACAATGTGGTCAATTTGAGATGATACAGCAGGCGTACATTTCACTTTGTGGTAAAAACATGGCATGATATTTTGCAGGAGCTTTGTATTGTGCACAGAACGGTACTAAAAATAGTTCAAACCAACTACATTGATACTTTCACCTTTTTGGAATCAAATTTTCATTGCTTTATAGAATACTTTATAAAATACTTTAAAGTGTTTTTAACTTTTGTGGATTGGCTTTAGCTGAATCTTATTATTGAAGAATGAAGTGAAAAATTGTTATTATAGAAAACTTTACTGGTGGGTAGTCTGAACTGCAGTGTTCACTCTCTTTGCAAACCAGGCACTTGGTTGCACCACTGCAGTGACAGCTTAGATCTACCTTGTCTTTTTGAGAGAAATATTCCATAAATCTGGTTTACCTATTGACTTCAGTTGCAAAATGTTAAATACCATTCTTTTAAGACTCAGTTCCATTGTTTCAGGCTCTTAATGGTACTTTTCTGTAAAAATAATTTGCACATCTGTTTTATTTATCTAAAGAGACCAGTTTCTAAAAATATTATTCCTTTAGCAGCAAAAGTTTTTCATAGGTAGAATTAATTTTTGCATTGCTACGAGCAGTGAAATTCCTGTTATAGCAGTATGTACCTTGCCTGTGGATTTTTTTTTTTCTTGTAAAAGATTTTGACACTGATTCACCCAGGGCCTGATTCAGAGAAGTCCTGAGGTTTTCCTGCAAGGTGCTGAGCACCCCAGCCAGTATCAGTAGGGATAAAAACTACTGGATTTGGACCACAGTGCTTTTAAATCCACCGTCAAATCATGATTGTTTGTTCAAGCTTATTCACGTTACATACATTTGCTTTGTAATTGCCATCAAATTGCCTTGAGAAGTTTGGAATGAAACATGGTACAAAAGCAAAATATTGATGTTATGGCAAACACATTGCACACTGCCCGCTTCCCCCCCCGCAGATGTGTGATTCCCTCACAGTAACTTGCCTTTGTTAGACATTTTTGCATAATATAAGTTGACGTAAAAAAGGACTTGAGAACAAAGTAGGAGTTTTTCACAAAGAAAAGGATTGGGCTTTTTTCCTTTTATTTTCCTTTTTTTGTTTGTTTGTCTCCTTCCCCTCCCCCTCCAACAGAACCTTTTAGACAGGGTCCAACTCAAATTCTGAAGCTGAAATTACATGTATATATAGTTGTTTCCAGTTACGTTACCATTATAAAATACATTTATTTAAACATTCTCAGTGCACAGCTTTCCCATTAGTGTTCACACTAGTCTCTGCATAAAAATATTCCTCCCTGAATCGATAATCTGTTTTGTGAAGAACACAAGAAACCTTGGAATATGAAATTGTGGTATCCTGATGCTAAGTAACATCAGCAAGAGTGACAGTGCTCCGAGTAGCACAAGTGCTCATATTTGAAAGTTGTATTCCTTCACTAAAACAAAGTGACAGGAACTAAATGACAGGCAAATAATTTACCTTGGTATTTACTTGTAGCCTTGTTCTAAGGAACCAAGTGAAAGCGAAGAATGAGGTAAAAAGAGCAATTTAGTTTTCAAGGACTAAAGATGCAAGAGAAGAATGGAAGGAACAGAAAAGTGGATTCTGAATGGATGCTAAAACTTAAGTCACTATATTGTCCAACTCTTGGAAAAATTTCCCCAGAATATTAGGATTCTTTTACACAAGTAGCCACAACGTCAGCAGGTTAGAGAGCTGAGCATCTGGAAAAGTTCCTGAACACTACTAAGTACTCAAAACTGCTGTGCATTATTAAGCAGAGACAGACTGAAGTTCTCTTTGAAGATACTTCTAGTGGAAGAGGCTGGGACAGTCGTACCAGCCTTGTGAGAAACTATGTACGTTACATTTTCCCACTTGCAGAAATTGCTTTCGCAACAGGATCATTTGCCATCTCTGGGTGAAATAGAGTAGATTTTATTACAATAGATTTTATCTAGAAGCTCAATAGGATCTTTCATTTGGACAACATTTTGGCTGACTCTGTGTTTAGTGAATAATATCCTGTAGGTAGATATTGTAGATATTTTTGTTTGCTCAGGTACTATCTTAATGGTTTCTTATTATCTTCATCTGTAGGTATGAGCACACTCTCTCTCTCCCCCTTTCTCTCTCTCCTGTTGCTGAAACTACATATAAATAACACCTCTTTATTCCTTTTTGTGCTTCATGGGAGCAAGACATTGCAGACAATTTGTTAATCGGTTCATCCTTTATAGGACACAAAGAAGCTTCCAAGAGAATGTGTTCCCACTCGTTATATGACATGAGGTCTCACTTTTAAACAAGTCTGGGTAAAATATTTTGTGACTACCTGTCATTAAGATAAAAAAGAAAAAGGTAATCTAATCAGATGAGATGCCAGTGTGAGTTAATCTTAGGCCAGCTGGTGAGAGACCATTAATGACAATGATTTATATTTTGGAATTTTTAAATTGGAAAACATCCGGTAGAAGGTGTCAATTTGTGAAGAGAAGCTGTAATAAAAGTGTAACGTTTGTGGAAAGAACCAGTTTGCTCAGATGACACTAGAGAAGGTGAAGTACAACACTATGTACTAGGTACACTGGTTTAGCCTGCTTCGGTAGAACCTGCTGTCACACTCCCAGCCAGGTCCTGGATGAGCTAGTCAAGAAAACCCTCCTCCTACAAGCTCTGCTGCAGGCTGGTCGTCTCCCAGATGCTGTGCAGCACTGCTTGCCTTGGCAAACTACTCCATCAGGTCAGGTTAGAGCCTGGCAAAACCTGGTCAGTACTTTGTCACTATCCTAATTTTCTCAGGACCTACCTGTTAACTCCTTGCCTTTGCTTCCAGAGCTGCTCCGATGCTCTTCTGGCCCATCCCCAGCCCAGTGAACACTGCAGTGCTGCCTGGAAAATATTATGTGCTGTGCAAGAGACCGCCAAGGGGAATTCCTACAAGCACGCCAGAGCACTGGGATGGGAGGAGCCCCCTGCCTCATGGCCATCAGCTCTGCTTTCCCTCAGGAAATGAGGCAGTCCTAGCAGCCATTTGAGAAAATGTGGGGGTCCTGGTTTAGTTCAGGGTCTGTCCAGGACACAAGAAGCTCTTAAAGTCCTTGCCGCCTTGCACTGTCATGGTGTATGAAGAGTGCAGGGTCTGCTTCTTGTCTGCAGCAGCAAGCATCTGCTCCAGAAGTCTAGAAAAAAGTCTGTTTGAACCCCCGCTATGATACAGAGGATGCTTGAAAGCAATTTGGCTTTAATCTCATATGTAGCTACCATTATACCATATATATCCATTCTTCGGATTAGCCTGATTGATGACATTGATATCCTTACAAAAACTTCTTATAGCGGGAAGTCTATCTGGGATAAATATGGTTGCAAGAGTGAAAGCAAAGTGGCTTCTGTAGAGAGATGTTCTGCTATAAATAGTGGCTTGACTCAGCTGCAGAGGGTGCTGGGGTGAGGTAGCTCTAGACCAGCATCTAGATGCCCATCAGCATCTTCTTGTTTTGGTGTTTTAAATAAATTTGGATAGGGTTTATAGGTAACTCTGAGGCAGAACTCATGCGTCCTCTGTTGGCTGTTAAATACTCAGGACACAGAAGAAGTGCTGATCAAGAAAAGGTTCAGTTTACCTCAGCTGGTGTTGAGTTCAGAAATCTGGCTCTCTGTGCAAGCCAAAAGGAAATAAGAGGTTTTGAGTGCTGTGCTATATTTTTTTCTTTTACAATTTATAAATTTTTAAGTCTCAATGTTTAGCCAGCTGTGTGTTCTTTCTAGATGATTAGTTGAAGCTGTATGCCGTCAGAAGTTCTCCTTGCAGTCTCAGTTTGACGTAATCATCTGAGTCAAAGCACTGTTATTTGGGCATTTTTTGTTTCCACTCCCTCAGCAGCTTCTTCCACCATATTTTTGTGAAACAGTGATGATGTCAATATAACATATCTCCTTCCACAGCCTTGACATCTTGTTTTGATCCTTCTTTGGCAAGCCGGTATAGTGAAATCCCTGAAATTCCGAATGTGTCTGATGCTGGCCATTCATGTTTCAAACCAATTGATTCTAAATAAAATTGTCTTGAAGTTAGATTAGGCAACAAGGAATTCCTGATTCTGCTATTGATCTGCTGTGTAGTGTGAGACTCATGATATCAGTCACCGGTGCTTTGCTTTTCTCATCCACCAGAACAAAACTCTTAAAACTGTGCTGAGGGTCACAGATTAAAGACATTTTATGAGCATTAAGACCCAGATTCTGTTGCCTTCATTGGGTACTATCTCACCTCACAGCACAAAACAGATTCATCACTTCTCCAGTAACACACCGTGCAACATGATGGACTCAAACATAACCTGGTTACCAGAATATCAACTTTGGCCGATGCAAATCTGCTGTATCTTGCACGTAAGCTTTGTTTCTGAGTAGTTGAAACATAAAATTGGTCTGTTCTTTAAGCCAACTGTAATTCAACAGATCATTAATGACAAATGGCAGAATGCCCCAGCCATCCTTCCAGGCAATACTCCAGATGGAAGTCATTGGATATAGAACGGGAAGGTTTGGCAGAATGTGAAAAAAAGAAGAAATTTGCTACACGTCACTCATTTTGCCTGACTGCAAAAAAGTAATTGTAATAGAATGTTGTCACAAGATAATGGTCTCCTGCTGCTTTAGAAATGCTTCGCAAAACAGATGTTTACTTTCTCTGTGGGAGATATTGATCCCGGGACAACAATCTTTTCTATTAAAGGAAAATTAAGTACTTATAGGTTAAGCAGTACTATGAAAAGATCATTATAAAAAGCCATATAATATAATAGGTGAAATGATATGAAATATATATGTGATGTATATGATATATGCGACTAATCCTTGAATAGGATTAATTGACATAGTTTCTTCTGGCAGCTCTGTGACTAACATTTTCTCAACAAATGCATATAGGACAATGCAATGCATTATGATGAAGTTGGTTTTGGTATTTTAATTTTCCAAGGCTCTGTGAACTGCAGAAAAACTGCATTTGCAAATAAAAATAATGTCAAAACTCCAGCCTATAATGTCCGATGAGAAATGCTTAGTTAATAACAAATAGGTAAAACCCACAAATAAAATAACAATAAAGTCACATGTTGCAATTAATGGAAATTAAAGACCATGCATTTTCTGTCAGGGCTGAACGCAGTATTGTGAGTTCTGCTGACTAGAACCAAGACAAAGATTTGAAAACAGACAAAAATTTATAAAACATTTGTGCATTCCAAAATAATTTTCTTAGAAGAGCAATTATACGTTAAAGATTGTAAAAGAATTAAAAATATTCATATTTTTCCCTGAGCTGTCTGCAATATATGTGGGACACAAAACTTGCACTCTGTTGTAGTATGACAGAAGAGTTACATAGGCACTGTTTTCATGAACCTTGTACGTTTTACAGTCACTTCTGTTATTCACCCAATAATGTGCCAACTGCAAATTTGGGCTGATGAGACATGCATAAAGGAAGAACATTTGTTCTCTTATGTGCTGTAACTGTCTATGCCTATGTGCTGCCAAAGGCATTTGACTGTCAGATGAAGCAACCCTCTGTGGTATTTAGCTTTTGCCAAGGTTGTATCTGGATCAGGAGGAATAAAATTAGTATAATTAACCGGGGATTGAATGACTTGTTGGCCTCACCAGACTCACCTCCAGGACCTGCATCATCTTGGATCTTCTGCTGTCCATTTCTATTTAGCTGAGGTATCTTGTGATGGTGTTTGGTACTTTTCCAGCTGGTGCCTCTGTCCAGTTCCATGTATTTTATATCATGAATCCCAGTGTTGTGGTATGCAGATTACCGACATCTTTGTAACTGGACCAGGTAGGTATCAGGCTTGCTTCCACAAGTTTTAAACGTCATAGCAGAGCAGAATAGCCAGTGAACAGTGACACTGAGTCTGGGTTTACTCAAAGCACTGCTTCAGCTGAAGCAATAGAAGACTTGAAGCCTTAACTGCATTTTTTTACTCCGAGTGGTGAACTTCACTATCCAGATGCTGAAGGAAAATGTCTTTTACATTCTTGAGAAGAGTTGGTTTGGTATATGAGTGCATCCAGTTATAATAGTCCTGACCTCAGGAATAGTCACTGAAGCAAAGCATATCCCTTCCTATTCCAGGGTCACCACATTGCAGACATAAAAGGAATATGGCCATGAGGGGCATGAAGAAAGTAATTTCTAATGCTGCAAGGGGAACTCAAGAGTGCTGTCAAATGCTAATGATAAGTTGCATTGGGAAGTGCTACTTTAAACTCTAAGAAAAAGAGGAAACTCAAGACTTAAAAAGTGTCAGTTTTGTCATCCTGAAACTGTTTTTCCCTAGTGCTGAATAAAATGCAAATAAGGCCACAAGCAAGTTGCTTACCCTACGGCTGAAGTTGGAACCAGCTGACACTTCAGTATTTTAGCAGTTAAGAGTTATAAATATGTATTTGCATTTTCAACACTAAACTATGTGGCTCTTACCCAGTTGTCACTGTCACTGCATCAGCCTGGAAAACAGTGGAAGTTTGCTTCACTGAGCACTGTACAATATGGTCTATGAGAAGGAAATAAGTTTAATGGATACTGAAGCATGTGGAGAGAGTTAACATCTTAACATAGAGTACCCTGTGCTAGGGATTGCGTTTGGCACCAAAGGACACATTCCAGACCCCAAAATTCCTGTATCTCCTCAATGGCAGGAGCTTGGGCTGAGGGCAGTCAGAGGATTGTGCAGCAAGTCTTGAAGAATCTGTTAAAATGTGGATTTCTTTAGAGGGAAGAAGGAAAAGGCAGAATAATGTCTTGCCTCTCTGCACTAAGGAACTGATTAATATTGTTATTCACGAGAGGAGGAAAGACAGAGGAGGACAACAGATCTGGAGGTTCATGTGTGAATTAACTTTCATATGAAGTCACATCTCATTCCTGTCCTGGGGCTGCTGAGGGCATCACCAGGACTGCAAAAAACAACTCTCTACATCCCAAATGGAATATTTAATAAGACAACAGAAGGTAGTATGGACCACCCTGGCTTTATTATACATCCTTTCAAGCCACAGGCTTCATTCCGCAGAAATTTAAAAAGTATGGCATGACAAAAGGAGGTCTGTTGCTTCTCTGACTCCATATATATATTATTTCCATAGGAAAAAAACCCCAACAAAACAAACCAACCAACCAACCAACCAACCAACCAACCAAAAACAAGAAAAGAAATAGAAACTGGATGAGCCAACAGAAACAGGCATGATGACACTGAAAGCAATGCCCTGGCAAGGGCTGCTGTGTCCTAGTTAAAAGCAGCGTGCACACAGACCTGTGCCCCTTCTGCAAAGAGACACATGGTTTGTGCTGCCTAAGGCCATGCTCAAAAACTCCTTCATACCTGTGGAGATCTTCCCAGTTTCTCCAGTGGGTTCTTGTTTAGGCTGCACTCAGACATTTCACAGGGTAAGGCTGTAAAACACATGTCGTAATAGAGAAGGAGGCTAAAGGAAAAAAAAATCTTTGCGTTTTAACATGTTTTGTTTGAACAAAGATATAGTAATGACAAGCTGTCTTTCTTGATGGTAGGACGACCCACTACAGCCGAGACCACATTTCCTTGGAGCCTTTGTGCTGAGAAGGACCGTGTGAGGTTATCGCTATTGCCGTGAAACTTTCAAGGTGTCTTTAAACTGACTGCACGGGTAGGGAAAGTTGGGAAGGAGACACCTTGCATTGTCTTCAAAGGTGTCACCCTGTAACCAAGCTCCTCTGCTTTGTGTCCGCCATCCCCCGCCTTTCTCCTTTCGCAAGGCTGTAGCACAGGGCTGCTACAGGGGAATGAATTTAGTTTCTTCCTTTCTTTTTTGGACATGACCCGCAACGTTAGGAGGAGCAGCGCACGCAGAAAGATGAGAACTTTTGCCTCCCAAACCTGAGGCAGCATCTGGCCGTCCCAGCGTTGTATCACGAATTCTCCCCTAAGCTCCAGCTTCCCGAACACCCCTCAGAAAAGTTCGCCGGGGATCAGCGCCTGGCAGGGAAGGAGGACCGCCTTCCCCGCCGCCGCCCCGGCCGCGGCGGCCGGGCCCCCCC
>WEKW01031772.1:70399-126953 GCA_013389905.1 Sula dactylatra | reverse complement strand
GGGGTCGGGTCCGTGTCGGGGAGGGGGCGGCTGTGCCCCCCGCCCTCCTCCCGGGCCTCCCCTGCCCCGTCGTGCCCGCCCCGGGTGCGGGTTGCCAGCCCCGCAAACCTGCGGGAGTAACGATCTCGGCCGCCCGGTGCGGGAAGCGGGGTCGGGAGGCAGGAATAGAGGCAGCTGCCGGTTCACCTGGGTTTATCGTTTCCGCCGAGTCCCTTTCTGAATTAAAAGGAAACCGTAAAATCATAAAGTGCTTATCACTACCTGGTTCTAGCAACCTTTTTTTTTTTTTATAAAAAGTTACATCTTTGTGATGCATGGCATGCGCATTCTTCCTTCGACGTAGAGGAAATGTGAACTTCTTACATTTGCAGGGCTTTTCTGTACTGGACAGGGTAAAAGAAAAGTTTTGACTTTGTGCTCAGAAATACTTCAGCAACAGATTTCCCTATGCCTCCCAGATGCACTGACATTTCTGAGAGATCAGTTTCTTTAAAGTGTACTTTGAAATCCATGACGTACAATTATCTGTATAGCTACACGTGTAGTTGAGAATCGGTGAAGCAACGCGTATGCTAAAATAAGGAGTGAATTTGGGTAGAACCCGTAACGTTCGCTGGTATTGCTTTGTAAGACCGAAATCAGTGGCTCAGGAGTTCTCGTAGATTCACGGAAGATAAAAGGTTCTTCTCCAACCTTTCTGTTATGATTGTGCTATGCTCCTGTGAAGACCTCTGAGGCCATCACTACGTTTTCCTCATAAAGTTTCAGCTGCAACTGAGTGCTTGTTTGGGCTCTGGGATATTTTAACAGGTTAATATATAAAAAATTAATTGGAACAAGTAGTCTGAATCTGTAAGACAACTCTATCTGCTCTTGTGGCATTGGATCATCTTTTTGCACATTGTTTTACAGTTTTGGAAATTACTTACGAGTCTCATCACCATCACCTCTCACTTTGCTTTGGTTTTAACATACTCTTTTCTGTTCAGTGTTTCTTGAACTGGCTGGACAGGAGTAGACAAGCTGTTTAATGGAGAAGTTGGCAGTGCCTTGCATGGCTAATAGTCGTCCAGTTTCAGTTAAGACTTTTCTTTCCTATTGATTTTTTCCCTCTCCACCGGGAATCTGGTCTTGTAATGCTGGTATTAATAGATGGTATCTCAGGTGACCTGTCTTGTTTTAGTACAAAAAAAAAAAAAAAAAGAAGCTATTTAATTTGGTAATAATACAACGGTATAATTAGAGCATGTGTTACCCAAAATATTTGAAGTATTCTGAAGTAGCTCAGTGCAGTATTTTTAGATAACCTTAGTATTTGTATTTTCCCAGCTTTGACTGTTACCTCCTGTATTGACTTGCCATAAAAGACAATTACAGTTTTACAGCTTTGATGAATTGTTGATTTTTTTTTTTTAAATAAGCACATTATTTGAATTAAGAGACAAGGGCAACTTTGAGAGATTTTATAGTCCTCTTTCCTTCCTGTTCTCAGAGGAGTTTCATTTAAGGACACAAAAAATTCATCCAGCCTGGTTTTCATGTCCCAAACAATAGCTTCCATGGCTTCCTTGGGAGATAATTAGAGCAATCCTTATTGCTGAAAACCTGTGTTTTTTTTTTTAAATTTTAATATGTGATATATATTGCTTAAAATTTCCCTTTTTATCGTGGCATTGTAACTAGTGCTTCACTCCCATCTTACACATTTTGGCGTAAATTAATGTGATTAAGTCCAAAAAGTCATGTTGTCGCAATCATGGTATAAGAAAAGCAGGTCCCCTGTCTGTTCATTTTTCCCTCTGAGAAATCACTGTTCAGGTGCATTGTTATTTTGGTGCATTCTTTTCTTATTGAGGATCTGTTCTGTGATACTGAATATATTCCTTCTTGCAACAAGTCAAGTTACCATATGTCTAACACTTTGAATCTGATTATTTTCGCACATCTGCTAATATAAATCAGGAATAACTTTAATTAGAAGTAAAAAAAAATACTTTGCCTATAAAATTAGTGTAAAATGGGACTCATTTCCATTATCTGTAAAATTAAAAGGCAAGTCTGAAGGGTGCATTGACATATGTTCTTTCTGAACAAAAAGCTTTAATACTTTTACTGTAGATGTAGATATATCTTCATTTCATGGTACTATAGATATGGGTCTCTGTTAAGTATATAAATGTATATTTATCTACGTATGAGTGTGTGAATGTATATACTATGTATATTGCCTGCAATGGCTTAATGTTTTCCTTTCCAACATGAATGCAGCAGTGATTTGTCCTCACCCCAGTGCCGAACACTTTCAAAGTTGGAGGATGCTACAGGTTCCTGATGTTTATACTTAGCCTTAACTTTGTGCTTTCCTTCGGTGATGGCTGTGATTGAAATACTGAGTAAAATGTTTTTTTTTGCGTTTTCACTGAGGAAAAATTCTGTGTGTGTGTTTAACAATACTGTGGCATGCAGAAGAGATCTCTGGGGTGATGTTGTTTCCATGTGGCAGTAGCAGGGGCTACCAAGAGCTGCTCTGGGTATATGGGGAGCCTCGAACTGAGCAGGAAGGAGCATCTAAGGGGTGAAGGAGCCGAGCAAGAGCTCTGCCCAGGGGGCAGAGCGGCAAGAAGGCTGTGCAAGCAGGCTAGGTCTTATGAGGGGTAGCACAAAAATGTGTGTGAAAATATTAGTATCTCCTGTGCAATGTACTCATGAGTTATTACAATTGTACTGTCAGTGGAAAGCGATTTTGTAGAGTAAAATGCAGTAATGAAGTATTTGAGATATTTTATACTAAAATATGGTGAAAAGAAGTTACTGCGTTTTGTATCACTTGTAATCTTGGTCTCCAGTTTAGCTGAGTGTGACTTTGCACACATATTACTTTTTGGGGAACTGTGGGAAAAAATTAAAAAGTGAACCTTCCTGTGTTGCAGTGTTTAATCCAACCCATTCTGCTTGCTCCTGCAGAACAGCTTCTAGCACTTTCCAGCACACGTGATTTTCCAGTTTTTCTCTTAAATACATTTTTAGGGATTTTCCTGCAATGGTTATGGTAGAGGATGTAGGGGTCTGATCCTTGGTCAGCACAGGATCATTTTATGTTCCTGTGGGTTCCTAAATCTTTGCTGGCATGCCTGGATGGCTGAAGGATGAACACTGTTCATCTGGAACTTGCATACCCCAAAACCTCTTATTTTTTAACAGCCAGAAAAGGAGGATGATAAGGCTCCCCTCCCACCAAAACAGCTGCATATTTTGGAGGAAAGTATGTGGTGGTGAGGAAGATGAGCAGACCTCCATATGTACCCTGTTGGCATTTGTGAGTAGGGTGTACTGGGGAAGGTCAGGGAAGCAGGGTGCACCAGGGAGGCAGAGCAGCAGTGATGCAAGAAGAGAGGCAGCTTTTTGTCACAGCTGCACTCAACAAACTAACTATGCATATACTAAACACCGCTTTGCATTGCTGCCCTGTTGCCCCCTGAAGTACCATTTTGCTGAGTAAGCAGGAGCACTGACAGCAGGAGGCACAGCCAGGCGCCGCAGCCCAATGGGTTGGGGAAACCATGCCCAGCTGGGGCTGTGCTCAGTGCCTGAGTGTGAAGAAGATGTTTTGTGGGACCAAACTTAGCTGCTCAGTGCAATAAACCCTGGACATTGCACTCGCCCAACTCTTGTGACTCCTTTATCTCACGAGATCATGGCCAACAGTGCTCCGTGATTATTGACCCGTGTCTGGCTCTGCCCTCTCACAGCCTTCATCCCTGTGTCCCCCCCCCCGTAATTGTGTAGGCAGCTCCTATCCACTCTACAATGTTCCTAAACCATGTTCCTGACTTGGCAAAGATGTCCCTTCTGTCCTCCTTCATCTGAACCGCCATTGGTTGCCTACTCTATCAGAGAAATTTGGAGCTAGATCCAGCTGTTGTCAAAACTAGTAGGTGCCCTTCTCATTGGGCTGGGTTCAGGTTTTTGGAGATAAATAATAAAATGGTGGGAACCTAGTAGGGACATTGTTTTTAAGAAATCAACTGCAGTTTCATGATATATTTTTCTTGTGATTTCAGCTTTGTCATGTTCCCTTTTAAAGGATGGATTTTACACCCACAATGACATAAATTTTGATTAATTATATCTAGAGATGATGATGCTGTATGCTATTCTTTATCAACATAAATTTTTCTGCCTTTAAGAGCTCTGCTATGTAGGAATGATAACCTGGCACCAGTGGACACAGTTTTATTCTTTGGAAATGCCATTTAGTATCTTACTGAATTCCAGTTCCTTGCAGCAGTTTTCACATTTGCTCCAGTTCTATCTTGACTTGTATCCAATACCAGGCTGAAAATAGAATCAAAATCAGAAAAAATAATTTTTCACTGATTTGAAAAGTCAAATACTCTGCCCCCATCTAAGGAGCATGGACTACCCTAAAGGATCTGAGAGTGACTGGGCATGCACTCAGAGGAGACTGTGTACCCCGAAGTGCTGTACTGATCTTTCTGGAAAGAGAATTACAGCATGACACAGCATTAAACTGACTTACTTTTCCGTTTGATTTTATTTTCTGAATGGCCTATGTAATGCATCTCTCGAACTAGAAACATTGTTAAGTCAAAATCGCTTCTGATATACTTTTCTGTTCATTCGGAGTTATTCCTGCTATTTGTTAAAGGCCCAGTTGAAGACACATTAAAGTAAGACCATTTTTTTCCTATTTAAGTTAGGAAGCTGCTACTGGCTGTTGCCAAATCGTTTGAATTTAAGAATTGCCTTTTTGAATACAGCCTTCTTCCTGATAGTGGGAGAGAAGTGAACCTAAGACAGTCATTTAGGTTAGTGTGTAGGCTATTACTTATGTCACAGAACTGCTGTAACTTCGAATTGCTTAATTGCAAGTGAATTCTGAGCGGAGGTGGGGTTTTGGCAGAGGAGTTGCAATTTAGCAGCTCAGATTGAACCTGGCTCCATCATAAACCTCTGTCACTTACTCTCAAGCAGTAACTACTCTTTTTAGTAGCAATAACAATTTGTTGCCACTAGCAGGAGAGGTAACAAATTGGTTTTTACATGAGATTTTGAAAAAATTTTGCACAAGTATTCTGAGCTCCTTATGAGTCACATTAACCCATCAGGTATATCTAAGCTCTACTGTTGCAGGAATAACCTCTCCCTACCTTTCTGAATGAAATACGGTAATGTCAAATGATATCATCAGTGTGATGAGCTTATTCACTTAATAGCCCAGGCTGGATGAGCTTTACGTGAGTAACATCCCTCTCAGGGATGAGGGTGTGAAGGAAAAAAGCATGAAAATGGTGAAGAAAGGGACATCCTATGAGAAACTCCTAATTTCTAACTCCAACAGGCAAACAGGATTAAATTTTACAGTATGATAAAATCAGACTTTTGCCCAGCATCTTTCAACTTAACAGAGGGAAGCGCCATTTATACACGAGGTCACACGAGCAGTCTGTAGCCAGTCAATCAGCTACTGCATAGCATGGAACAGAACTGTGGTGTCTTAAACAGGAACATTCTGGAAAATGTTATCAATATGAGCACCATGGTGGGTTTTGTTTGTTTGTCTTGTTCGGTCGTTTAACAACGCGTGCAAGGGAACTTCAGCCTCAGCAAAATTGATTAAAAAAATCAGTTTAGCTGCACCAGAGGGCCTGCAGTATTGTATTGACCTTCTCAAAATTTTATTTAGGGTGAGTTTGAATATTTGACATCTAGTGCTTAGACTGATTGTACTAATAGTTGATTTCTTAATGTCTGTATGGTTCCAAGCTGAAATCTTGACTTCCTTACAGTGATTGGTAAAAAACGTGTCTCGGAAACATTCACACATTGCAGGCATCTTTGCTGCCTGGAACCAGAGAGTGTATCCCCGCTGGAGATCAGGTCTTCCCACAGGCAGGTCTCAACTGCTGGCCAACAAACCAGAGCGTGGCAGCACCAGTGTTAATCCCACAAAATTGATCTCAGTTGTTTTGCACTTCTCTGCCTCTCCCCTGGCCAAAGTATCCAGGTGCAAATAATGGAGAAAGATATTGCAAAGTACAAGGGAATATTATGATCATCAACATATGCCCCTAAGTAGCAGTGTGCAGTCATGGGTACATCAAAATGAGGGTGAATGTCCTCCATTTGCAACTGCTTGAGCAGAGGCAGTTACTACTTCACGGTGGTCCAATGTACTCCTGGTGAAACTTACAATGTTAACACAGAGAAAAGCCTTCTCTTTCCTTCTACCTCTTGTGCTAATGTTAAGGGCTGTTATAAAATGCTTTAGGTAAAATTAATTGTTCCATTTCATATCCAAATTCTTTCTAGATGTGTCCGCTTGCTAACTCTCAAACTAAGTTTTAAAATGAAGACAAAAAAAATCTGTGGTTTGTCTATAGGTCTCAAAAGGATAAGCATCTTTACAGCTCTGTGTATGAAGTTAGGTCTGGTTATGCTGGGGAAACTGGGTTTGTTCTATCCCAGCAGAAGAAACTCCTTGAGAAGGACTGACATGTAAAGCCTTTCATTTCCTATCTGTCTGCTAGAGTAGCACCAATGATTTTATGTAGTAAATGTGAGTTGCATTAAAAGATGGACAGGTAGCATTAGCCGTAGATCGTCTATTGTATTCTCACCTACTGAATACATTCTTTCTGCAGCACAGAACAGATATTCTATCCATTCCAGACACAGCTGAAATTCAAAGATGAATGAAGTGATCCCAGCTGGTATTATAATGGATAGCACCCTGAGATATTTATCCTTCGCTGTCAAGGAGTTAGACTAGATGATCTAATAGGCAATTTTCATCCATAATGTCTGTGATTCTTCTAGTTGAAAGGCAGCTGGGGATGCAGGAGTTATAATTTCTAATTATTATTTAGCTCTGTTTTATTTCTTCAGAGTGTTTGCATTGTTATTGCCATGAAATAGTATGGGCTAAAATTCTTAGTCTCACTGTTATTTATTACATCAAGGCATTTTCTGTGATGTGCACAAGTATTTCTCTGTTAAGAGTACCCCAGTTTGCATGAACTGAGGAGCAGAACGGTCTCAGGTTTAGGTGCCAGGTGGTACTGAGCTCTGGTCCCATCCAGATCATTGTGGACTGTTGTAAGGCAGCTCATTTTGCCTCCAGCTGTCAGTCATCCCACTCTGGATCTCCAAAGAGGCCTCTCCTGGGGATTCTGCATCATGCAGATGTGATGCTTAGGGACATGGTTTAGTTGTGGACTTGGCAGTGCTAGGTTAACGGTTGGACTTGGTGATCTTAAAGGTCTTTTCCAACCTAAACTATTCTATGATTCTATGATTCTGTGATTTCTCTCTTGATACCAAATCTGGTGCTCGTCACGGAGGTCTGCAAGCAGTTGGTGCTTTTATCTAAAGCACAAACCTCTGGAATTAGGAAACTGGTTTTCATGAAGAAAAAAATACATTTTTAGCTTGTACAGTTACAGAAAAAAATGACTGCGTGCTGAAGGTTCAGAAGCTAGTGAATAAAAATATTTTTTTTCCTGATTATATTATCAAAAGCACTATTAAACTCCCACAGATTATTTTTTTCTTTTTTTTTTTTTTATTTTCAAATGGTTATGATGGGGCTCTGCTTCTCCATTTCTGATTCCTGTTTGTGCCCTTTCATTCCATTCTTCAGCTATTGGGAAGGGGACAGGGAGGGATCCTGGCTTTGCAGGACCCCCAAGGATCTGCTAGGGAGCAGCCTTCCTGCTTTCTGCACCATCAGAAAATTGCAGGATGCCAAAGTAGCCTTCCTTTTCTTTTTCAGTTCTGCTCTTCCCTAGTTGCAGCAATTTCAATGTTTATCTCCCCATTCCTGGTATTTGGCAATGTTGATAAATGTTTGTCTTCAGCTGGAGCCTTGATTCTTTGTTTTTGGCTTCTTTAACATCATTATTTTGGTGACCAGAAGGACAGGGAAAGAACAGTTTTCCATTGCTTTCATGATCATGGTATAAATATTTTAAAAAACTCAGACTGGATGTGAAAATTACTATTTTGCCATTTATTTTCTTCTGGATGGGCCAGGTGCACACCTACTCATGTGTGCTTAGAGATCTGTAATCACCTATGCACAAAAACTTGACTAAAATTGGTTCTGAAATATGAAAAAAGAAATGTTTTTCATTAATGAACTGTCACCAGCAGTGAAGCTGGCAATTAAAGTCTTATACATCTGCTGAGTTAGTGATTGAACACTATAAATTTGAAGCTTGTAAAACTTCCAACATCAAAGTGCTGATTTGGTTGAGGTCTGTGTTACCTTTCCTCTCCCTGGTACAGAAGTGCAGATTCATCTAGGAAGGACTTTGCGGCTCCCTAGGGCACAAGAGTTTGGAGGAGCCCCCTGACCTGATGGACTTCCTCGAAGAAATTCTGATAGAAGCAAAGTGGCTTCTAGCTGAGCCCATTATGCTCTTCAACTTTCATGTTTAAAATTTTAACCACTCAAATTTTTAAGAGCATGACTGCCGAAGCACTTCTGAGGCTCAGCTAGGAGCCATTTAGCTTTTACCAGGAAAAATCTTTGAAGACTTGTTAGGGTTAAGGAGAAACTGTCTGTGTAGGTGGCTGCTCTCTTGGCTCGGAGGAGGTCCCTGTTCCATACAGTCCTTTTCTTCTCTAATTCTATCTGGTAATCTTAGGATGCAAAAGGAATGGGATGGAGAATTTTCAACGGCATTTATGTAAATTTAGACTGAGTCATCTGGGATACTGTGTGCAGTTCTGTCACCTCAGGGTGGGGTTTTTCTGTCCTTACTTAAACATTTAAAAGATGTCTAAGTTTAAAGCAATCACTCAACATCTTTTCTAGACAAAAGAAAGAAATGGGTATTTATAAAGACTGAGTCCTCAGGCATGTATTAGATGCCAGCCGTAGGATGAAATGAATCACTTTGGGTACCTACTGTTGGGCAGATGAGCCCTACTGTTTAATTCTGAAGATGTTGCAATCAAATGAAAGACATTTCAGAGGCAACAGAAGATGGCTAGGAAATAAGCTAAAGTTTCTGTCCTCTGAGAAGAGATTGGAAAGCTTATGTTTGATTGCCTTAGGAAAGACATTTATAACAAGGGATGCAATTAAAGTGGAAGTCCTCTCCCCTTTGTCTCCAAAACTGGAGGCAATGAAGTTAAAAGAAGGGAAAATTAAACTAAAAAAAGACAAAAAACATTTTTACACAACGTCTGTTTAAAGTGGAATTCTTTTTCAAAGGATGTTGTCCGAGTTAAAAAAAAAAACTAAAAAAATTCAGGATCATGTAGAGAAATATCTTCATAAAGATTTTCTCCAGTTAGTCTTAAAAGCATCTTTGAGGAGCTATTACTGCTCTAGCTTCAGGTCTTGAGCCATTTTCACCCTACTGGAGAGCTGGGTGAGATCTACCAAGAAGGGCAGATTTGTCTACAAGTGCAAACAGTGGCGGCTGGTGGAGTCACGGTGGCTGTTGTGGCAGGGGTGCCATGTTCAGGATCGCTGCCGGCTGCTGTGCAACAGCGGCAGGCTTTGGTTGCAGCTCTGAGTTGCCAGGTGGAAGAGTTGTAGGAGATAGTGAGCAGGTTGTATGCATCAGGAGGACTGACAGGTCTTTCCAGAGGCCCTGCAGAGCCAAGAACCTGAGCCCCATGTTGCAAGGAAGGAGGGAAAATAGAGATGACCCTTGAGGGTCAAAGGTGGAAACTCCTGAGATGGAGGAGCCTGGAGGTTTGTTGCTTCTGACAACACAACTAAGGCCCCTTTTCCATCTGTGGTTCAGCAGTTACAGAGCAGGTACAGTGCCCGGGGAGAGGTGGGAGAGATGACCTCCCCTGGGACGAAGCATCAGAGCCAGCTGAGCTTCAGTCCTTAGAGACTTCAAGAAAAGGAGGATGATAGGTATCAGAAACTCTGTCCTGAGGAGTCAGAGGCACTTATCTGCCAGCCTGTCTTTCTGCCTCAGGAGGTTTGCTGCTCACCAAGAGCTCGGACATAGTGTTGCAAAGAGGCTGCCAAAGCTTGTCTGTCTCTTGGACTATGACCCCTGCTGCTGATCCATGTGGGCACCAATGATACAGCCAGGGGAGATCTTGAGTATATCAGGAGTGACTACATGGCTTTGAGTGCAAAGGAAAAGGGTATGGGTGCCTAGCTGGTGTCTCCTTGATTGTGTTGGTGAGGGGGAAAGGCTGCGGATGGAGCGGACACATCTAGTAAGGCAGTCCCTGGCTGTGTGGCTGGTGTTGCTGGCAGGGCTTTGGTCTCCATGGGCATGGGACACTCTCTGATGAGCAAGGACTGCTGAGCAAGAATGGGATTCATCTGACAAAATGAGGTGAGGGTATCTTTGCTAACAGGCCTCACAGCCTTGCACAGAGGGCTTTAAACTGTGCTTGTCAGGGAAGGGGTTTCATTCTCTGCAGAGAAGGGGGAGCAGTGAAGAAGTATCAGGGGAATAACGAGATGGAAGAGGCTCTTATGCTCACCTCATGAAAGCATGACTGGGAGCCCATCTCAAGTGCCTGTGCCCAAATGTAGGGAGCATGGAGAACAAACAGGTGGCATTAGACATCCTCATGCTGCCACTGAGCTTGGACTTTGTGGGATTGCTGGCCCAGAGCATGAGGGCAGGAGCAGAGGACAGATGAGCAGGGGTGGTGTGGTGGTATGTCTGCTACACACTATCTGGTCAAGAAGTGGAAGCAGAGGAAAGCCTTTAGACACCTGGAGGAAGCCTCAAAATGGCAGGCCCTGGTACTCATGGGGTACTTCAGCCAACCCAAAATCCACTAGAATGGCAGTAGATCTGAGCACAAGCAATGCAGGAGGTTTTTGAATTGTGCTGACGACGGTTTTTGAATTGTGCTGACGACAGTTTCTTAATACAGAGGATTGATGAACTGACAAGGGGGGATACTCTGCTGGAGCTATTGCTCACAAACAAAAACTGGTTGGAGGTACAAAGGTTGAGGGCAGCCCTGACTACCGTGATTATGAGATGCTGGAGTTCAAAACACTGAGAGAAGTGGGAAAGATGAGTAAGTGAAATAAGCTTACTCTTCAGGTGAGCAGATTTTGGCTTCTTCATAGAACTTTTTGGCAGGATCCAATGGGCAACTAGCATGTAGGGTAAAGGGGCACAAGAACCTGGCTGATTTTTGTGGACCCTTTGACAACTTCCTCAAAGCACAAGAACAGTTCATTATGATGTGCAGAAAGTAAAGCAAGCATGGAAGAAGGATAGTATGGATGAACAGGGACCTCAGCACAGAGCTCAAATGCAAAAAAATATGTCTACAGAAGTTGGAAGCAGGGATGGGATGACCTGGAGGGATATTAAGGCATTACCTGAGCATGCAGGGATGGAGGTAGGAAAGCCTCCCAGTCACAGCAATCAGGGGAGGTACCTGATGACTAGAAAAAGGCAAATGTCACACCCAGCATCAAGAAGGACAAGGAGGATCCAGGGAACAACAGACCTCATCCTGACCTCAGTCCTTGGGAAGGTTATGGAGCAAATCCTTTTGGAAGCCTTTTCTTAGAAAAAAAAGGACAACAGGATCATGATTGGGAACAGCCAGGCCAAATCTTACCCCTTCATTCCCTTTAACACCCTTTACACACTTTTATACCTTTTACACACTTTTATGCACTTTGCCTAGGATTAATTGTGCCTGACTAACCTGATTGACTTCTGTAATGAGATGACTGGCTCAATGGATGAAGGGATGTCATCTATCTTGACTTTGGAAAAGTCTTTGGTATGGTCTCCCATAGAGTCATTAGAGCCAAATTGGTGAGATAGGACTGCTTAAGTGGATGATAAGGTGGGTGGAATATTGACTGCACCTCAGGGCTCAAAAGGTGGCCATTAGAGTCACGAAGTCAAATTTGCATCCAATTACCTCTGCATATCCCTCAGGGATTGATACTGGGGCCAGCAGAGGACTACCAGGATGGTCAAGGGATGGAGCACATGACATCTGAGGGGAGGCTGGGGGAGCTGCCTCTGTTCAGCTCTTAAGAAGAGACATCTTCTTGCAGTCTACAGCTACCTTATCAGGGTGTGTAGAGAAGATGGAGCCAAATGCCATACTCTTCACAGGGTGCACAGCAGAAGGATGAGAGGCAAGAAAGCTAGAAGATGGGAAGTTTCAGATCAGTATTAAAAAAAAAAATTATCATGAGGGTGTTCAAACACTGGCACACGTTGCCCAGAGAGGTTGTGGGATCATCATGCTTGGAGGCACTCAAAAACCATCTGGAGAAAGACCTGAGCAACCAGTTGTAACTCAAATTACAACATGATTCTGTGATTCTGATTTTTTTACAATTTATTTTGACACATTAGGGTTAACTATGGCCTGATGTCTGGATTCAGAATTAGTTCAGGGAAGTCCTGTGGCCTCTGCCATGCAAGAGATCAGTCTAAATACCTTCAGTGGTCCCTTCTACCTTACATTTCATCATTCCAGATGAAGCTTATATGTTATCTGTTATGGCAACTCTTGGATTAATTTACAGTTAAGAATAGCAATACTGGCATGTCTTAATTTGAATTGCCCTTAGAAACATGAACTGATGTAACTATTCATTTTGTAATGCATACCAAATATTAGTAAATCATTATAATAAAAAGAATTGTTAAAATTTACTATTTTAGGTAATAGTCGCTATTTTACATTTGTATTGGATCTTTCATTTGAAGTGGTCATGAAGCTTTAAAACCTCTCCAGTAAATAAGCACCACTGGGTACCTGCATGGCATAGACATATATTGCAGTAGAGGAGGTGCATTGTTATATGCTATCTTTTATATCCCCGAATAGCAGAAGCTATGTTTCTTGGCAAGGCTACTAGAAGAAGGTTTAGCTCTTTTGCCTCCATCCAGTTTTGCCACTGGATGCAGATGAGAGGTTTTCCTGCCACTCTTTCTCATAGGCAATGCTTGGTCAGTAGTGGAAGAAATGGTACACCAAACTACCCTTGTAGGTAGCTATAAGCAGGTGTCGTATCTCTTTTCTCCATTTTGTTTAGTCATGGCCATAGTTACAGAATTACATCTATAGAAGAATGATGTTCACAGTGATGAAATACAGCAAACTGAGTACAGTGACTTTTTAACCATGCACAGTGACATGCCATAATAATTCTTGTCAGAAACTAAGAAAGACTTTGTGACTTCTCAGGTCAGTTTTCATACTGGCTATGAGAACATTACATAGAGCTCTGTTTCTGACCAGTGTTTTAATTGTAAATCCTGGGTTTTGTCTGTACTTAATTTCTATGATTTGATAGGAGATGCCAATGAAAAGGGGTATGAGTTCATGGGATTGTACAAAATTGACAACAGCTAGGCAGAAGGTTCAGTTTTCAGAACAGAGAGTTAACAGTACATGGGCTATTTTTTTTTTCCTTTGTTCAGCACTGCAGGAGAAGGGAGGTCTATTGATGAAATAAGCTCAGGACTTGGAGGTTGCTTGTATGGTCAAATCTTGAGGTATTCAAAAGGATTTTTCCCTGGGTAAGGAGTGCAACATCTGTGTGTCAGGCATGAGAAAGGCAAAGACAGTCTGTGGAGGATTGCTCAGGTGTCATAAGCTGCAACACTTCCTGAGAAGACAAAAAGCTGTTTTCCTTCCTCTCTGCTGCAGTGCCAGGCATTGCTGCCTTCCATATGCTTGCTATAAAAGCACTTTGGTAGAACCAGAGGGGAGATTTAATTTATCAATCAAACATTTCTACCATTCCCTATTTCATGTCAGAGGAGTTGCTGGTGGAGTACTAATGTTCTGTGTGTAGGGAGTGGGGCTGAGGGAAATGCTCTGTGGAGATGGGAGATGGCAGCTGTCTGGACCTCTTTGCTTAGAGCCATTTGCTTTGCCTCATTGCTAGCGTGGAAAAAGACATCTTTTCTATATATGAAGAATGGATTTTTTTTCTGCCTGCTGAGCACAGGAAAGCTGCTGAATCTCTCTGAGAACAGGCCATGAAATATATTTGTAGCCCATCAGGCCTAAGGACTTCAACACCTGTTGTACCACTGAGAAGGGATGTTTTTTTGATATGTGATGATTTCACTCATATGGTGCTTCCATTGTGTTTTGCAAGAGAACATGTAACTTTTAATGCCTTTTAGCACAGGAAACTTAGCTCCCACAGAGAAGAGAAGTAATTATCTGATATAGAATTAAGAAAAAAAAGTCTTTCAAGGTTTACATCTATTTTGAGCTTGTTTTTGTTAAGTGCATGCATTTCTACACATTTGAATTCAAAAGGGTAGGCATGTTCTTATAGTTTGGTATTAAAAATGAAATTTTTACAATTGCACAAACCTAGTGCAGTCTGATACACACTTTTTCATTCCTGCCATCATCAAAACAGATACCTCCTTCTGCAAACTCATGGGCAACAGTAGGAAGAAAATCAGCTTTTGAACTGCTGACTCTGTACGGCAGTAAGCAAACTCTGAGACATTCAAAGATGGTGTTTTTAGAATGAAATTCCTCTAATTAAGGGACATTTCAACTACTACTTTCCAAAACAATTAGATGTCTTTTCAAAAGGTAGGGAAATACCAAATATCTCTAAAATTTGAGTGTCTGTTGCTGCAGGTCTGATGAAAATAACCCTGTGTGCCTCTGATACAGAAGGAAGACTTATAAATCCAAACTAGGCACCTTTGTCTGACCTCTGGCACCAAGACAAAACAGACAGGTGAAAAACCTCATATTTGGTACAAACCAGTCATTTCTGAAGAATGATGTTTTGCCTTAAGTGACTTTGAAAATTCCAAAGAGAATGACATAGATTTCACATTGGCTTTATTTACCTGAAGATCTCTCATGAATTAATTCAAAATAATAGGAATAGCAGCAGCAGCAGCAGCAGCAGTAGTAGTAGTAGTAAGGAAAATAAACATATATATGTATGAATGTATTTTGGTGAACACTGTAGTAGTAGTAATAATGCAAATAAAGACATGCACATATGTAGTTTGGTGAACACCTATTAAAATGAGATAGCATAGAAATGCTTGAAGCATGTCATGATTTTGTTTTGATGAACTCAAGTTTCCTGATAATTTAAAAGATCACTGGAGAGTCATAGCTTGTCAGGAAAGTAAGCCAAAAAAAATTGTGTCTTCATAATATTCTTTAGTACAAAATGCTCTAGGGAGCATACAAAGTTTAAAAACCCAATGCCTTTTCTTGGTGATACTTTCATCACAAAATAATGGCATTTTCTTGCAACTATTTTAAATTAGTTATTTTAAAATAACGAGATAATTGGTGTGTGATAGTTTTTGAGAGCTAATAGTGAAGTGGCTCCTTTGTTATGCACAACTAGTCTTGTAAGCAGTATTAGTTATGTCGCATTGTAAAATTCCTTCCTATTTAAACGGTGAAGTAAAATATAAGGAATGAATAATATTTCATATCCATTGTTATGATGGACACCTAGCAGGTAGAAGATGAGGAGGAGTAAAACTAGAGAAAAATAGTGTGTTAAAAGATAATGTGAATTAAGCTGTACTGTACCTCTCTAATCTTATGATTTTTGTTATTATTCTTCCATAGCCTCAGACCATTCGGCAAACGCTTCAAAGGACACTGCAGTATTTTGAGCATCAAGTTATTGGGTAAGTGTTAATGTGAGGTAGTGAAAGATGCACGGTCATGTTTTCCTCTACACTTCCCAAGTCACAGCCTTGTTTGGCAAGCTTCTTAATTTTTCTCACAAATTCTTCAAGATGCTCTGGAGTAACTATACATACTACAGACGTTAATGATAAACTGCTGTCCAGTCCTGCTTCCATGCAATCCCATCAGAGCATGACTGCTCCATTACCAGTGATGTTTTCTATATAAGGAAAATAGGAAATCTTTCTGTAAAACTAGGAAGACCGATTCCAATTTGCTTTTCACAGAGCCAGCTAAGAATGCTGGAAAAGCTATTTGTGCTATGACCTGAGGTCCAAATCTTGCAAATCCTGCATCAGTGCTTGTTACACACATGCACTGTTACATACTTGCAGGTTTTTGCAGAAGCAGGGCTGAAAGCCACCTCCTAAGAGTTAATTGAGAAAATTAATAGATGACTGAGCAATGAAAAGAAAGTAATGGCATCTATCATCATGAAAACCTAAGGCATCCTCTCACTGATTAAAATAATCTCCTTTCAACCTTTTCCTTTTCTGCACAAGTATTTTCCTTACCTGCGCAAATATTTTATTGTCACAGATAACTTACTTTTCCTAACAGAGTCAAGATACAATGGCTGCATATCTATAGCCATTAAATGGCCGTGCCATATGTCAAATGAAGAATGCTGTCTTCTGAATTTAATTACACAGATGTAAGGGAAATTTTTTTCAAACTATGTTGAGGGTCTTTTTAGAATTTATTACATAGTTGCAAAGCTTGGTGCACTGGAGGGAATTGTCCTTGCCTGTTTCTCAATGTTTGGTTAAAATTCACAGGGAACCCTAGCTTGGTGGGTGATGCCTGCAATATTAGCAGTCTGGCTGGCACCTGAGGGCAGCAAGGGAGCCAGTCTCAGCAGGTAGTTGTGACGTCCACCGCGGGACAGGTGGGGGGAGAAGCCTTCTGGCTGCTAATTTTTTCAGTTGCTGAAAAATTTGCTTGAAGTCTCACATTAGGAGACTTCAGAGGATGAGACAGTGCCTTGAGGAAAGCGTGTGTGCAGTAACAATGCGGCTTTTTATTTATGACCACATGTGGTTTAAAACTGGGACACTCTGAAAACCTGTAATTCCTGTGACTTATGATACACTGACTCATTTTTTTGAACATCGGTATGAATTTGTTAAAGGAGCAACTGTCTCTAGCAGATGTCCTAAATTTGTCCTGCCCCGTAATCTTTACTTTTGGTACACACTGTGGTGGGTTGACCTTGGCCAGCTATCAGATCCCCTCGCAGCCACTCCGCTGTCTTGCTTCCCCTTCTCAATAGGATGGGGGGAAAATAAGACAAAGCTTATGGGTCGAGATAAAGACACTCCCAACTCCTCTACCTCCTCCTGCCTTGAGCGGCACAGGGGGATGGGGATGGAGGTTGTGGTCAGTCCATAACAGCTCCTCTCTGCTGCTCCTTCCTCCTCACACTCTTCCTCTGCTCTTTATGGGCTGTCCACGGGCTGCAGCTTCCTTCAGGGCATGTCCCCCTGCTCTGGCATGGAGTCCTCACAGGCTGCAGTGTGGATATCCACTCCACTGTGGGCCTCCATGGACAACATGCTTCCCCATGATCTTCTCCAGGGGCTGCAGGGGAATCTCTGCTCCAACACCTGGAGCACATCCTCCCCTCCTTCTTCACTGACCTGGGTATCTGCAGGGCTGTTTCCTCTCTCTTCATTTCCTCACCCCGCCTGCCACCATGAGGTGTTTTGCCCTTTCTTAAATACATTGTCCCAGAGGTGCCACCCGCTTGGCTGCAGGGCTCAGCTGTGCCCTGCGGAGGGGCCGCTGGAGCTGGCTGTGCTCAGCACAGGGCAGCTCCAGCCTCTCCTCACAGAGGCCCCTGCAGCCCCCCTGGGCACTGACTCCCAATACAACATAAATGTTCATCAAATCTCCCGTCCCGGTCAAGGTCAGAGGTGAGGAGAGGCCGGGGTGTCATTCCGGGAGTTGTTGGTGGTGGCTGAAGGGGCCTGGCCTCCTGGCGTGGCGGTGGGGCTGGGCTCTGGGTGAGCTCAAACAGTGGGTCAGGACGTGGCTTCCTCCCCGGCACATGGCCTGGCATCGCTGGAGACCTGGAAAGCGGTACAGACCATGCAGCTCACTACAGAGTGCACCCCCAGCCCTTACCAGCAGGTTTTCCTTGTCTAGAAAGAGCCCGCTCTTCCTAATATGCTTTACTCCACGTGGAGAACCAGTTTCCCTGTTGGGGGGTTAACCTGGTGGGCAGCTCTGAATCCTTTCTAGTCCTTTTCCACAGGTGCTGGCAACCCAGGTACTGAGATTTTGCAGGCATTAACCAGATGAAGAGTCCAATCCTTAAAACTGCTATTCATGATTTATGAACGATAAACAAAGTATGAAAGCATAACAAAACTGTTAATAAAACACTCATTAGAAAGGCTTTTTTTCTGTGCATTGAGCTAAATCAGTTGTATATTTTGCCAAGTGAATTATCACTCTGCTGCAATATTTTCTTCACTTGTATTCCCTCTTCTGTTGTCATTATCACCTGCATAAGGCTGTGTTTTAAACATAGTTTGAGCTCCTCTTCTGTTTCTGTTGAATTAAGGAAAAACAATCCAGCAAAGCTAAATCAAATAGAATTATTTAGATGGTAGCTGCTTTCTTGCTGGTCAAAGCATAGCTCTGTGTCTTTCATCAGTGATGAGATTCGTTTTAATTTTTCTTTAACAGGCTGTAGCACAAACTTTATTCCTGATAGCAGAGTCAGCTGCAGCTTGACATCCTTCTTTCTGCTGAGATATTTTCAGAAGATAATCCACAGGGAAAGCTAGATTTTATACTTGCAGTGCTAATGTAATGGGATGTGGAAGATTTATTATTCTTATTAGATATTTACCATTGCCTCATAAACATCTTGCTTGGAGTTTACTGTACAACCTTGTTATAGTCAACAACCCAGTGGGAATGATGTATGAGACAGATATGTCTGATACCCTTCCCTCATCCCTTTGGTGCTATTTTTTTCTTATGACTTCATTCTCATTACAGATAATATTCCAGATACTAGTATAATACTTGAGATAACCAGGCTACTAATGTGGTGTCATCTGTGTGTGATAATGCATGAATGGAAAGGGGGTGATGGAGGGGAGAAGAGCGAAGAGACAAGGGATGCTAAAGGCATCCTTTACCACCACTTCTGAAAGACATTTGTTGACCTTGCGTTTGTATAAGAAGATGCTATAACTTTTTTACTTTTTTTACTGTAGGTACAGGGACGCAGAGAAGAACTTTCACAATATATCAAACAGATGCTCCTATACAGACTGCTCTGGCAATGAAGAAACTGAAGATGTCTCAGGAATTCTCCAGTGTACAGCTAATGTTCTTGGTATGTATTTTTTCAAGGGAATTCATTTCCTTTAGTTGGAAGGAAAGTTCACTGACCATCTTAATACCAACAATAAACCAAGGAATTTTTGCTCCAACAAAGGAAATTTAAGATGTAGGCAGCTACATATCAGTGCACTGTTACTACATTTGTTTCCTTTTCTACATACATTTTGCACCTCTTAGACAATCTAGGCTGAGTTTTCAGTGGAGTCAGTGGAGGTGTATACTGCAATACCCAGGTTAATGTCAGTGATTAGAGAAGTCTCGAAGGCTTTGAGTAGAAAGAGTTACCATATTTTTTTTTTATTTGCATTTTTAAATAATTGAATGCTAACTCTCAGAAACAAATGCTAGGACAAATGCTGGCATTTGCCGTCTGCTGCTTTCATGGAGTTTGCAAATGGAGAGCTATTGCAGTTGTTTCTCTGGGGGGAAGGCCCTGGGGGTTCTGGTGGCCGGCAAGTGAGACATGGGCCAGTGGTGAGTCCTGGCAGCAAAAGTGGCCAATGGCAGCCTGGGCTGTATGAACAGGGTCAGAGATACAGATTGAAGGGACTCATTATCCCACTCTACTCAGTACTTGTTAAACCACATCTGGATTACTGAATCCAATGTTGGGAGTGCAAAACCATAGAGAAGTTGATAAACCAGAGGGACTTCAGTTGAGGCCACCAAGATGGTGGGATCTGGAGCACCTGCCCTGTGAGGAGAGTTTGGGGCAGCTGGACTTGTTCAGCCTGGAGCAGAGATGGCTTCAAGAGGACCTAACAGCAGTCCCCAGTGCCTATGGGGACATCCTCAAGGACAGAGAGCTGGGCTCATTACACCGGTGCAGGGTGGGAGGGAAAGTGATAGCAGGCATAAGTTGAAACAGACTGGCTATTTGTCCCCATGAGGACAGTCAGGGAGAGGCACAGGTAGCCCAAAGAGGCAATCTGTGTGCAGTCTTTGGCCTTAGAGGTTTTTAACACCAACTGGGTAAAGCCATAAGCAACTTGGTGTGAATGACCAGGAAACTCATGGGGTCTCTCCCAGCTTGAACGATTCTCTGATTCTGGCCCAGCTAACAAGAAGGACCTGTTGATACCACAATGACATTTTTGCTAATTGAGTACTGAGCTTTTTTTTCTAACTTTTCTATAGCACTCGCAACACTTGGGGCTACACTTTTTGTAATGTTGAAACCCTCTTTGCTCTTCCGTTGGAGGTCTCAGTAGGCTGCTGAAGTTGGGATGGAAGGCACAAAAGATGGCATTCTGGTTCATAATAAGTTTCTTTTGGGCTGGTAATACACAGTATAAACCTGTGACATTTTTATGGGATTATGTAGTTAGACTTTCTTCAACAGGAGGCACAACACGGAAATCTGACCTTGTATGATAATTAAAGATGTGATTTACCTTCCATGTCAGGGAAATAAGGTAAGGTGTTATTCTGCCCACACTGGGGTCTCGACCATTGTATCCTGCTGACTTAAAATCATTCTGGAGGTATATGGATTGCATGTCTGTCTTTTCTATCTTAAACTGTCAAACAGACTAGGTACACTCTGTGAAACAGAATCACAGAATGGTAGGGGTTGGAAGGGTCCTGTGGAGATCATCTTGTCCAACCCCCCTGCTTAAGCAGGTACACCAAGCAGGGTGCACAGGACTGCGTCCATAGAAAGCTATTGGGTTGGTTAAGCATGATCTTCCCTTGATGAATCCATGCTGACTACTGATAACTTTCTTTTCCTCTACTGCCTGGAGGTGACCTCCAGGATGAACTGTTCCATCACCTTTCCGGGGATGGAGGTGAGGCTGACTGGCCTACAGTTTCCCGGGTTCTCCTTCTTGCCCTTTTTGAAGATTGGAGTGACAATTAACATTGGAGTGGATTGGAGTGACATTAACAAGAAACAGTTAACATGTTCTAGCTGAGAGATGACTTTGTTTCCCTGACAATCAAAATGCTTCTTTTTGGTGTCAGGTGCCTTATTCTGCAAGGTGCTAGGTGCTTTCAGGGAGGTTCTGAGTGCCTTTAACTGCTGCTGAAATTCCTAGGAAGAGACAGTACTTGGCACTTTGCATGTTTAGGACATGGAGAGAATTTAGAACAAATTAAATTGTAAATATGTCCAGTATTAGTTACCAAATTTTTTTTATTTACATTTTTAAATTATTGAATGCTAGTTTTCAGGAACAAATGCTATGAGTGATAAGGCAGGACTCATGCAAAGTGTTATCACCTGCATATTAATATTATAAAAAAAATTAGACAATCAGTACATATTTCACCATGACACAAATTATTTGTTCTAAGCAATAGTTATGAGTACTTTGTCATCTGCAGAGTGCTTTTAAATCAATATGTTAGCCTTGGTCCCTTAGCACGGCTGAGTAATGTGCAGCTTGTTTTTTCAGTGGTATTCTCACAGTGCATGTGTGTTAGGGGCAGATTGAACAGTTGGGATTGCAGTGTAGGGGTAACATCTAGACATTACTGTCATGGGGATTGATTAAAATGGTCTTTGTTGAAAATAAGTTTGCAGACACTCTGGGAAAAGCTCACCTTTTAAAGAATGAATTTGAGTTCAAACAAAAAAATATTCAATGTGAGCAAAACACTAAGATAATTTAAAAGCAGTACTTCTTTCCTTCTCCTTACCTGGGACAGGAACATAAGGGAATGAGCAGTAAAACCAGCTTCTTCATTTTAATTGTAGTGCCTATCACAACAGATAAATAATTAATGGAGGCTGTGTAATTAATTCTCACATACACAGTTATTTTTCTGGTTGAATAAGGATTAGCGAGAGCTGCTTCTGTGCAAGAAGGACATAACCACTGGGATGTGTACCTAGAGCAATTGGCATTGCTGAGACAGGAGACAAGAATAAATCTTATTGTGATGGAGGCTAGAGAAACTGTTGAACCAAATCTGGCTCTCAGTTTATTTATATGAGCAGTAATGGGGACTTGCTGTCTAGGGCTGGAAGAAAGTGTTTTCTTAAAGGTGCTTGGAAACAACCTCCTGCACTCTTACCATAGATGATGCCAACATGATTCACCTCTCCTGACCCTCTAACTGCCTCTAAAATAGTCATTTGGCGTTCCTTATTCATCAGAAGACAGCAAATGCTAATATCATTGGTAAGCTTGGAAGACTGTGAGCAGATGCTTCGCACCATGGTCCTGGGGCTTACACTGCTCTCAGCAAAGTGCTGATTGCAAGCTGTACGCTCAGCTTGATGCATGTGATTTATCATGTATGAATACTGGAATTTTCCTCCAGTCAAGTCTTCACCAAATTGTGACACCGTCTTCCTGCAGTGGAAGGACCTGATTCTCCTTGTCTCCTCGCTAAGTTGCTACTGCTACAAGTCTAGACATCAATGGAGCTTTAATCCGCTGTAATTAAGGGAGCCATGTCCATCATGCTTGCATGCTATAAACCATGTTTGATACCAGATCAATGGCACAGCTTTCCTTTACAGTGACAAAGGCTGGAATATGTGGCTGGAATATTTAATATAACTTTGTATCCTTTTCAAAATAGTCCAGACAGCTTTATGATGGACTCTGCTTTCTTTAATTGGTGTGTGCACACTTTTACAGTGTCATTCATAAGGATATCATCCAAAGGAAAAACAAGGGACAATATATTGGAAGTTGGGAAAAAGAGAAATCCTAGCTTCTAAAGGGAGCCTTTATAAAGTTTCTAGTTTGAAATAAAGTATTTCAAAGAATAAGCGCTGCTCTGTTTTATGCTGTTGACACACATAGTACTTTTAGCTGGCTAGCTAGGCTGTGTTCAGAGCAGATTGGTGTTGTTCTGATGTTAGAAATAATGTCAAGAACAAGATTCCTATGATGAAGTATATTATGTGGATGACTACCATGTTTCTTTATTAGGTGACTATAAATTTATACTGAGGTATGTTAGAGAGAAAGATTGTATCTGAAGAGATTTCTTTTTTTACCTCGGGCATGTTTTTATTCTTTCTGTGCCTCAATTTCCCATCTGCATAATGGAGATAATAGTTGTTTGTTGGGGTTTTTTTAATACTTTAAACCATATGTCAGTGCTGTTCAGATTTTAACCTTCTCAAAGCAGAGGTGTTCTCATACCATTTGTACATTCAGCGTTTTGAGCAGTGACAGCCAAATCTTGCTTTGGGACTGCTTTTTTCCCTGTAATTAAAAATAATTTGATTTCAGGTAAGATTAGAGTGTGTATTTTGACTTATTGCAGCTAGTCAGAATAAAGCAGAATTCTTCCATGTAGTTGCAAATTAAAACTTTGGCAACAGGAAAGTAAGGATGAAAATTTTTTTAATTGTTAGTCTGTAGTTCCTACTATAAGGATTATATTTTGGGACATAAAGCCTTCATGACCTGTCCTGCTTATCTGTTTTGCGGATATTCCAAGCAGGTCTGTGCTACTGAGCTTTACGAAGCAACACAGGAATGCCCAGTTTTCATTTTTCAACCCCACTGTGTACTTCTGATGTATCACATGATGTTTCACACATCCCAAATGCACAAGCTAGATAAAAATTGTACAGCCTTCACCTCATGTCCTCCAAACACTCTTTTCAAATACTGCATGCAATTAACATAGCCTTTGTGGATGTAAACTGTTCTTCATTCTCACTTCAGTCCTTCACAAAAAAAGAAAGGGAGTTTCATGAAGGGAGTTGCCTGTTTTCCTTTAAATGCCACTGGTATTTCCTTTGGAGCCTCTTTGCAGCTTGCTGAGGACCTCTGTAATCTGTCATAACTTTGATAGTAAAACTAATGAAAAGTAGCCTCAATTCATAAATATCTATAACAAAATCTTTTGTGCAAAATTTGCAAAGCAGAAGTAGATGTTCATACCCAATCTTTAATGACATGGAAGAAATATTTTCTTTGAAAGCCTATTTGTGTATTAGACTACAATATCTAAATTGTATGTACTGCAGCACCATGGTGCATATATACACTGCATAAATAACACCTGCAACACCTTGGGTGTGCAGCCTGAAGTTACAAATGCACATGAAGCAGATAGTTATTTCAACAAGGAGGCCTGGAGAAATAATTGCACCTATCTGCCTTTCCATTGCTTAAGATAGAGAAAACATTGTGTCCCTTTTTTTTATTCAAGAAACTGATTTATGCAACATCATTCTTTTTCATCTGTTATAAAAAATTGGCTTCTAAAATCACACTAAAATTACCTCATTTTCCTTAAAAAATGCATAGCATACGTAAATGGTTGCTAAGTCAGCTCCGCATGTGGACTTAGAGGTATTGCAAGAATTTTTTCTGTTAGGCATTCTTAACTCACAGGTTAATAATAATGCTCGTCCTCTTGGTTTTGCTTCTGAGAGTGCTGTGAGGTCTTTGCTCTTCTGTCATTTCTAAGCAAATATCTTTCTAGGCTTCTTCCATTTGGAGAATGACAATGACATAATGGCAAGGATTCCCAAATCCCCTGGTGATAAGTTAGTTGAATCCCGGCCCAGAGCCCTGTCCCATCAGGGAGATAAATGAAGTTTCTGTATTCAGCCTCCCCAAGACACTGAGAAGGAGGTGCAATCCATTGTTGGTGCAGGGGTTTAGAGAGCTCTTGCTCTGGGTGACATTTGCTTGTCACCACCAAAGATGATGTGTGCTGTAGGCTGCTTTATATAGAGCAAATCACTTCATGCCTAAATATATCTGGCAGGGCTGTTCCTTCATTTAGTGCAAAGGGCATAATTCTGCAGAAGTCATTTGTTCTCTGTACATTTGTCAAAGGTGAAGAAGATCTGTGTTTCCTTTATGAAACTAAGAAAATCTCAGTTCTTACCCATATTTTGTAGTTAAAGAGAAATAAATTTGGGATCATTCTGGGTTAACTATTTAATAATAACAGCACATCACTGCTGAAAAATACTACATTTGAAGAGGCAGGAAAAATGCTGAAAAGGAGATGCCAGGACAGATCTTAGCCTACAGTGAGGTTAGACCAGGTGATGTAGTTGGAAAAGATGGACAAGGGTTTGGTACACTGACTGCTCGGCAGGTATCTGTAAACTGTAAATGCTTATGTACTTAAAGTACATAAATTACTATCACTTTCCTCTTCCTTTGAGCTAAGAACTGTATATAGTAATTAGGATGCAACTAATTTAGGATACACAGCCTGATTTATAATTAAAGTTGTTGGTTTACAAATGGCATATAAGGAAATGTTACATGGCCCAGAGGACTGGAGATACTAATGGATTTTAATAATACTTGGAACTCTACCCTGGGGGCGGTCTAAGCTATACACCCAGGACTCCTGTTATTTAGCAGATGTTACAGCGCACTGGCAATACAGAAGTAATCTAAACAAAAATCACATAATTCATGTGATTTCAAAACTGAGATGAATACATGTAAATTAGAAAAGGACAAATGTTTATACCAAATGGCCTTAGACATCCCACTCTTCTTAGATCAGAGCTCTTTATTGTTACAAAGCAGATGAACTACCAGTAGATAGTGAGCAGTTTGAAGTTATGATATACAATAACATCTTGTAGAAGTCTATTTATAAAGTAGAAGATGTTCTGGTCATGAATCATTGGCTAAATGTAGGTGTTTGCCATTATTTTAGGTGCTGTGGGCTATCTTGTGTGGCCTCCGTCAAACCTTCAGAAATGTTTAGGTCTGCCTTAAGTCCCATATCCTGGTGGAGTAACTATCTGTTAGCTTTTTTGGAGATGTCTTGGATGCCTTATGAAGATTCAAGTAGCATTAGATTTCTATATTTAGTCAGATGAATTGAGCCCTTTATATATGTGAGGAAATATGAGAGAATATTTTGCATTTAATGAGAAAAGTTTTTAGATTTCATTACAATTTTATTCTTTCCGAGAAGTGAAGTTCTGCTTCCTATGTCAATTCAAAGACATATATGCTTATTTTAATGCAAAAGCAAATTAAAATCTCTGTTCTTATTGCTATTTGATCTCTAGCGTTAACATGAAACAAACTGGATCTGCCTTATTTTTAGGAATCACCAACCCAGTTATTGCAGTTTTCATATAATAAACCCTGAGCAAATCTATGAAGTGAGATTTCCAAGATGTGATGGGGGACACAAAATGATGACAGTCTTGCTTCAGACAGCTTGGCTTTGCCTGCAGAACTGGCTGTTACTGAAAGAGCTATATGGGGAAAAAAAGAACATTGCCTGTTCTTAATATAAGCTTCCTGCGACAGTAGTCTGGAGCAGAATCTTTTACATGTATGCTGAGCACAGGTGATAAGGTCCTCACCAAGAGGCGGTAATTAAAATGATATTTCTAAGCATCATTTGTCAGAGGAGACTCTCACTTTACAAGGAAAGAAAATGCCTCATTAAAATTGGATAAAACAAGTATTATAGGTGAACAAGTGTGAGAAATTCTTAATAGTTCTCATTTTTATTTGATGAAATCTTGAAAGATATGCAAGTCCTGTATGGCACTGTAAGAGAAGTGTAGTAAGAATTTTACAGTTGTGTCAAAACCATATGTAAAAGCATAAAATGATGCTATTGCATTTATATAAACCCCATGAAAAATGGTAATATAAAAATACTATCTGGATTCCCAGGATGACATAAATTCACCATCATAATGAAGTAAGATCAAAGTCCTTTATACAGTAATTAGATGCTGTACTAGGCTCACTTACAAGCCAAATGATTCATCTAATGTACCTTCAGCATTAGCCTGTACACATCAAATCCTTTTTTATTGAAAGAATAAATGTTGCTTTCCCTACCATCTTAAATTACACTTTAGAATTCTGAACTGCCACCTGGCTTTCTGTCCAAAAGACTGTTTAAGGAAAAGATCTTATTCACACCAAAAATCTACTAATCCAAAAACATTTAAGAGGTATTTGCTATAATTGAAGGTGGCAAATTCTGCTCTGCCCACAGTGTGAGTTCTGGAATTGCATATTGAATTGTCCCATCCCCTTAATATTTGACATTTACAGATTCTTAATGGGTATCCCAGAAAAAAAGGTATTTTTCTATGCCAAAGAAATCAGATGCTGGCCAGTCTGCAACAATTGTTTCCATGATTTACTTTAAGGAAGAACTGGATGGCTTGTAAGTGCTTCTGCATGCTCTGCAAGTTAATGGATTACTTGGATGTTCTTATCACGTCGTTTATCTTCTATTTGTCTCTGAAGAGCCTATGATTTGTGATTTTCTTTATGAAAACAGATTCCTATCTAATTTTTCCACTTAGTAATGTACAAAATACTTACAAATAGTGTATTAGTTCCTTGACGTTTTGTAGTGCATTTGCAGTTTACAGGAACTGCTGAAAAGAAAATGAAGGACCTTTTACTAGCATGTTATTACAGGATGAAGTCATCTATTTCTGCTCCAGTTCAGTGAAATACTTGATTTGTATTTGAGCCTACGCTTAAAGACTTTGGTAATTTTGGATCTGGCTCACAAGTATAGGATCTGTTCTCTAAATGTCTTTGAGACACGTTTTCAAAGTATAATGATAGATCTTATATAGTACTTTTGTCATAGATCCCAAAGTGCTTTGTAATGGAGGCTCAGAGCAATACCTTCATTTTACTGTTGCTTTGCCTCAATTTCCTTCTACAGTGTGCATATTTAATTTCTCTCCAGTATGGGTTAGAATAAAAATGGCATTGTAAGAAAAAGCAACAAAAAGACACTACTAAGGAGAAAACTTAGTAGAGCTAAAACATGTGATTTGTCCTCTTGAAGAGGTGGATTTAGTGATAGGAGCACAGTAGATCACTTTCCAAGAGGAAAGTAAATTGAGACTGATGAATTAATTCAATATATTAGCACAAGGATGGTAAACAGCAGAAGCTCAAAATACCAAATGGCTTTGCTTGGGCAACAGCAGAGAGTGTTGGGATGAATTTTGGTTTATTTTGTATCGCTACTGTTCAGTGAAGTGTCTTGGTGAAATTATGGAAGACTTTCGTACTTACCAATTGCAAGCTAGTGCCCATTAGGAAGCCTTATCTATGGTTGTCGGGGTCCCGCAGGAGGCAATACGGGAGCGCAGGGGCCTCTGCAGTTGGAAGTGCTGGGCATGCATACAGATCGCAAATACTATTTTTTTGCCAAGAAGCTGAATGAAAATTTTTATCATATTGAATGTAATTTTTAAAGATAATAATTAGACTGTGGAAGTCTCCAAGTGTAGTAAAGTATGCACTATAGAGACAATGAGTTCTGGGAATTTTTTTAACAAGCAGGATTTTCTATATGTAATAAAACTCTCTCCTGATCTGGTAGTTCCATCCATTTCAGTGAATAAGCCAAACATCTCCTGTAGCAGGTAGGGAGGAGCTTCCTCAAAACCATGTTTTTTCATGATTTTTCATCAGATTTTACAGTTTTTTCTACAGCATCTGATACCAGTCACTGCTGAGACAAGTTCTCAGAGCAGCTGAATAGTGAGTGATCTGATGCAGTCTGACATTTTCTTTCCTTGTGATGATGACAGTGATTTCTATTGCCTATTGAAAGCTAAACATACGCAGTAGGTAAGTGGAAGGGGTAAGGAGAAAATCCACAGAAGATATTAAAAGGATGGAGATCATTTATATGGTAGTAAATGAAAAGGTTATGATGAAATATATAGAGAGTTAATGTCAGGTAAGTGTGTGCTTCTGTTAATCATTTGTTTCAATAGGAGAGGCAGGAATAAGTCCGTAAAAATACAGATTAAGTATTTTGTGCAACTTCATACAAGCACCTCACTAAAGCCAAGAGCTTTCTAGGAGTACAGAAAAAATAGTTTGTGTGTGTTTGTATAATAGGAATTTAAATAAAGATTTTTGATTTAAAGAAAAACCATCATGCTTCAAGCAAAAATTGACCTCTTATTGATGAGGCTAAGGAAGAAACTTCCCCGATAAGTATGTTATACTTGTTTGTTTTAGAAGGTTGTTTGACTTTGTTTCATTTTCTCAGTATCTCATTGTGTCTATTATTAGAGAGAAAATTCCCGACTAAGACAGACCAGCAGTTTGGTTGAGTTTGGGCATATCCATTTTTCTATTCTGAACTAATCTAATTTTCTGCTGGGACTGTGTGTAACTCAATTCAAAGCTAAAACGTTTTTAAAAGTAGTGGCACGTCCTCGAGCCAGGTCATTGACCTGAATTTCATAGTATAATTCCTGCTGCTTGGAGTCAGTACGTTGTGTCCAGATTGAACAGCCAGTCCTCCAGGGTGGACAAGACCAGTCTAAGGCAATCAGCAAAACCTTAGGTCGAATACTAAGATACAAATCCCGTTAATGATAATGAGACAAGGCTTACATACGTAGCAGTACAGTACATGAATGATCAGTTCTGCATATCCTAGTTTCAGTTAGTGGCGCCAGGGCAACTGACTGTTTTACTGTAATTTTATACTTTAAAGGCAGCCCAGCCTATGCTATAATTTTGGGCAGCTTCACGGGATGTTGCACAGCTCTGTAACAGTGTTTGGTCATTTGCACGAATAGCCCGGGGGTTTCTGATACCATCCTGTTCCCATATTTTCAGGGCCTCTGCAGTCTTACAGCCTTGGGTGCCCCTGCTAGTTTGCTCACTTCTGCACACAGACTTCTAAAGTTATTCACAGTTCACTCTGCGAACAAGGAGATATGAAAGTATGCATATGTGTTCGTGTATACATAAAATATGATGGTTTCTTAGCTCCTTGCTATTAATATCCAGTTATGACAATGTTATTGGTATGGGTTAGAATTTAATTCTTTTTGGGCTATAGTGAGTATTTTTATGGACGATATTGCAATACTATGTTATGCAGACATAGCGGTAATGAGTCAGGAATTGGCACAGTGTCCTCTGAGTCAGGATATTAGGGGGCATTGTGTACCAGAGGTACTTTCTTTTGGCTTAGCTGCAGATCTGACCATCTGTGGTCATAAAAGATCCTGGGAATATTTTTGCAATAACCTAGTTTAGTGACCAAATTTGATTATGAGTAATGGCATTTGAATGAACTTTCCCAAATGATTACTATTACTTCTTTCATAAAATATGCTTGGTCATGTTGTCCTGTTTATATATGTAATTTTATGCATTTTAATGTGCTATTAACCATATCGATGGTCCAAACAAAACTATTGTTGCAGACAGTTTGCAAAGCTGTGGAACGCTCAGATCCATTGTGAATATTGATTGTTATAACTATGCCTGTGTGCACAGGCACTTCAGACACTGCCTTGAGATGATCAAAGGTTATTGTCTGCAAACAACAGATGAATGACTTCTTCTGTCCCCTGTTATACCTCTTGGGTATGAAAGTCACTAATCACACTGTTCTTCCAAATTTAAAAGCCTACAAGCAATCTAAACAAACAGTGAGAAGTTTGGTGATCCACTGGGATCTTATCAATGTTATAAAGCATGCTGAATACATATTAAAGTCAAGAGCCTGTAGTTCCCTTAGGAAATAAGTAACTGCCCTTCATTTCTGCTAGAATTCAAGATAAATTTTAAGGTGTTTGAATGTTCCACTGAACTTTGATATATTTCAGTACACTGGAGGAACTATGTTGTTAATTCCATTATTAATTTCCTTTGAAAACTCTTGCTGGGTATTTGTAATTCACATAAAGCTGATTCATACTTCTTTTTCTTCTATTACATCTTAGAACAATACAAATATATCTAATAAATTTTATAACTCTACTGTGTGATATAGGGTTTATGTACAGATGAGATTGAACAGAGCATGTCTTCCCTAAAATAAGACAGAGGAAAATGTTTAATAACCATCTCAAAATTATTTTTTCTAGGTTATCCTTAAAATGATAAATAACAAACTGGAGTAGGATTTGACACACATTTGTATCCAGGGACTTCCATTACTGCTATTTTTTCATCCCTTCAGCAACACCAGCCTTATCACCTCTGTAAATCTGAATCTTTTGAATTTCTGTGATGGAGACTTGAAGTGACATTGTGAGATATCACAGAGCTGTCCCATCTACTAGCAGTTCAGAGCGCTCTAAGAGGCAGGGTTTTTTTTTAAAGATGGGTGAGTGTAGAAGCCTATAAATAGAAAGGCTTTGCTCTCCTTTGCAGGCAACAAAAAAGAAGTAATTATTCCTTTGTATCTTCTGGCAGTGCCCAATAGCTATAATGAGGAAAGTCTGAAAAAATCCCCAAACCCACAGGCCCTCTCCCCCAGCAACTAAAATGTCACCTGACAGCAGGGCTTCACAGACTTTGAGCCCCAGTAGCTTATTCTTCAAGCTGGTAAGAGCTGGGTCCCTCGCAGAGGCAGTGAACAGACATGTTGTAAAAGCAGAAACCTCGTTTGTGGCCAGGTCAACAATGGAAGGGATGCATCCATGGCTGGGTGTGTTCACACAGCAGACTGCATGTGACATACAAAATCAGGGAAATTATAATGTATTCTGGCTTCCAGCAGGGAAAAGGAGACAGGTAAGTGTAACTCCCACAAGTAGCTGGCTGGGACAGTGAGCTGAAAGCATGAGGACATAAATGACAGGCAAAAATGGCTTCTAGGGTTATTTCCAACCACCAGAAAAAACAGAAGTCCCATGGGTAGGTATCCAGTGAAAAAAAATACTCTTACTGACTTGGAAAAACACTGGGCAAATAGAGAACAAAGGGAGAATGCAACACAGTAGCAATACTATGTTGTTGATATCAGTGTCTCATTGTCCTATAGGTTTGAAGTTTGAGGAAATGCAAGAAAAGTTTGGGGAGGAATTCTTCAATATCTGCTTTGATGAGAATGAGAGAGTTCTTCGAGCTGTAGGTGGGACCCTTCAAGACTTCTTCAATGGCTTTGATGCTTTGCTGGAGCACATTAGAACTTCATTTGGAAGACAGGCCACCCTGGAATCCCCTTCTTTCCTATGCAAAGAGCTCCCTGAAGGCAATCTCATGCTTCATTACTTTCACCCACATCAGATTGTGGGATTTGCAATGATGGGAATGATAAAGGCAGCAGCAAAGAAGATTTACCGCTTGGAAGTCGAAGTAGAACAGGTCACTAATGATAAATTGTGTTCAGAAGGGACGAACCCAGGTAACTGCAGCTGTCTGACTTTCCTTATCAAAGAACGCGAAAATGCAAATATCACAAAAGCACTTCCACCGGGAACTTCCCAGTCCCCCTTAGACCTGAGGATTAGCATCAGCACCTTCTGCCGAGCTTTTCCCTTTCACCTGATGTTTGATCCAAACATGCTGGTTCTCCAGCTTGGAGAAGGTCTTAGGAAGCAGATCAGATGTGACACTCATAAAACTCTGCAATTCCAAGACTGCTTTGACATAGTTTCTCCTAAAATCAGTGCCACATTTGAACGAGTTCTCCTGAGATTATCTACTCCCTTTGTCATTCGGACCAAAGTTGAGGATTCTGGCTCTGAAAATAAAGATAAGGTAAGAACATTAATTTGGAAGGGGATGTGTGTATATGTGTGTGATGGGAGAGGATTATTTATTCAAAGAGAAGCAGGTCAAGTCCTGTGTACTCTGGAAGGCTCATTTATGCCTTGCAAACAGGGGCTAAGTGGTATTCCCCAGCCAAGTGAATATTTTCCTAAATTATTTATAAGCTTTACCTGTGATATAGCAAATCGTGACATTGCCATTCAGAAAATTCTGTGCTGTGGAGTTGAATTGTACAGTTTAAATCAAAAGGGTGAAGAATTTTACAAAATGCCCATATCTAATCCTTAATTTCAATCCAGCTATATTATGATAACAATAATAGTTATTAAGACATTTAATAGGGAATAGCTTTCATTATGTTTTTTTTGCAAGACTCTCACTGCAGGGTTCACACTGACACTTTATTATATCCTACTTCCCTATTTCGAAATGCTGCTTTCCTCTGTGTTTCTTCTTATCTCTCACCCTGCACTCAAGGGAACCAAAGGTGTAAGTGGTACCAAGTATCACTTATGCCATTTTTAATGCTTTTCAGTCATTTAAATAGTCACTTGTCCTCCTACACTTCCTCTTCCCTCAGTGCTTTAGAAGAGAGCTACCTTAACTAGTGAGCCCTATGTTGAGTTCAGTGCATCCTGTGTGAGTTAGGTGAGAAAACGTCTTGTGAGTGGACCTTTCCAGAGGTTTGATGGAGTTTGTCTCATTGAATCTCCTTGAATTATGGGAAAGCTTTTTGGTGTGAAGTTGGGTTCCAGCTTTATGCATGGAACTATTATACTTAATGCTTACATTGAAAGCCTATGCGTGGGTGCCTTGGAAATACTACTGCCCTAAGTGAAGGCATTATTGATTTTCAGGATTTTTAAGAGGTAGCACCCAAGAATAGTCAATCTCAATCAACACTGGTTACTTAGACACGTAAGTTCTGCCTATGGGTGTCACATTTACAGTTTAGGTGGTCTTGATATATACATAGCTTGAGAAACTCCACTTCTGTTTTACTAAATACAAGGGGCCAGAGTTTCAGAAAGACTCCTGAGGTAGCTGCATATTGAGTTCTGGGTTCTTTTCAAAATATAGCCACTTCTGACAGCAGCAATGTTTCCAGCTCCTCTTTGGCTCTACTCTTGGCACCGATAAACATGTTTCTGCTGCATTTTCCCCTGGAAACAACATGTTCCCCCAGGAGAAGCAAACTAGTGCTTCTCATTTTTTATGAATTGATGTAATTCAACCTGTTTAAAATGAAAAGGGAGTTTATTTTTCAGAATATGTCCTCAAAGTCACCCTAGCCTTTAATTATGAAAAGGAAATTTTGTGTGAAAAGTTTGGAGGTGTTGGCTCTGAGCTACCTTTTGACGCGATCATTTTTCCTTCGAAAGAGGCTTGTGCCATTCTCCTTTCTCCCTTGGACCCTGCCCATCCTTCTCAGGCACCTTCCCCTGCCTTGGGACAGAGTCACAGCCCTTTGACCATCTTCTGCTCTTCATGAATCTGCTGTAAATCACTCTGAAGAGGAAGAAGGTTTTGGCACAGGAGATTTTAAAACATTTTTCCTATCTAATTACAAGTTAAACAAACTAAACATTCTCTTACCTGGGCAGGTTTCATATGCTTGTGGCTTGTTCATAGGAGAGGTGGCAGGGAGTGGAGCTTGCTGGAGGCAGGTTGTAGCAGCCAGTGTGGGAAGCAACTGTGATTTCAAAAGCTTGTCCTGTACCGTCAAGCTGTGCAGCTCTGAGTACGTCCATGAGTCATGGCTGTGGCTTGTATCATGTGTCATTACAGGTGGGTAATGAATCGAATCAGCGGTGGGGCCAGCTCTCTCTACTCTGGAGAGCGACCCTCTCTGTCTTAAAGTCATGCATAGAGTCAGATCCTGAACAAGTGTCACCACTTGCACTGTAGTAGCAAATCAGATTTTCTTGAGAAGCAGGTAAAAGGGAATGGAACTAAAGGAAACCCTTTGTCTGCCAGCAGTTAGGAGAAAATGTGTGTCTTTAACAGTAAGGTGTAAATGAGAGAGAAAAGGGTGATGGTGAGGTGCAGGGGACCTGAGGTAAATGTTGTGCTGCAGGCATGGCAATTAATTTGAGAACGTTGATTTAGCTGAAGAGGTATTTTCTTTTGACTCACCCATTTTATAAGCACTTTCCAAAAGTTTCTGTTTGTGAGTAGTTAAACAAAGCTTTGTGAGTAGTTAAATGAAGCTCAGCATGTGATGCATTTTGCTAGATATTCCCTTTTCTTCCAAAATAAAAGGCTGCACAGATTCAGAGGTTGTGCTTGTCTTGCTTATATAGATTTTGAGAGGAGCGACATGGCAATCCTGTTATGTTGTGCTCAAGTCCTTAATATCTCCTGGATAAAAAGTACAGACTGAGCCTTGGGAACTGCATGTTGTATTATTTTCCCAGAGTTCATGTCATTCATTTAGCTCATTTTGGAATTCTTTTCGATTTGCCGACACTTGTGTGGAAGTTGAATATTGGGCAGGTAGATCAGTGGCTGTAAGCATGACCCCACATAAAAGTCTGCAATAACTGACTTAGGTATTTCCATATTTCTCTGTCACACACCTCTACTCAGTTCATACTGGAATTGCATTCCACTTACAGCTATTTATCTTTTTTTTTAGAAAATTCTGACTCTGCAATAACATGAACGCTTTTCAGACTTGGTTACTTTAAATGGTAGTTGAAAGGATGCGACCCAGACAACTCTGCTGCAGTTTTGAAGCTGTTCAGATGTCTCAGTGGTTCCTCAAGAAAAAAAATGTTTTAAAAGGCTTTGCAATGAACAGAGGACCTTTCAGCCTCTCTTCAAAGCACTTCTATCTTCATTTCAATAAATAAATTAGATCTTATTTCAGGCTTGCAGTGAGAAAGACAGAATAACAAAACAGTTTTCATTTAGTCCTGACACCAGCTCTGTGTTCAGATGAAAGTAAGTCACAAATCATGACCTTTTCCTAACTCACCACCCAGAAGCAAATTAAAAAAAACCACCTGTCCTGACTTTCAGGGTGCTTAGTGGTTGTCCCATTTATGCAAAGGCTCATTTGTGTGCTTTGATTTACTGGGATTTGAATCACTGGAATAAATGACTTTGCTTTATAACATTATCCTAAATTTCAGATTTAAGACCTATGAGGTCTGGGTGATCGGTAGCACTTCCTGTGGAGATGTATGTACACCTTTGCAGAAGCACAGTCTCATGCATCAATGCATCAATATCTCAGTAAAGTTTTGTTAATTTGATATGTCACCAGCTGTTCCTTGGAGCTCTGAGTATTTACAGGATCCCATTGTTGTAGGGACCAAACAGGGAAGAGAACACCCCACCTGAAGAACACGGACTCCATAGCTTTAACTCCAATTTTCAACGCCATCTGTATGCCTGGGTCATAATTCTAATGTTTTGATGTTTGCGTGGCTGGTATTTCAGTCTCCATTATTCAATGGACACATGTGGACAATACAAGCATTTATTCTGCAAAATAGTAAGCAATTTTATACATTTATTACGTCAGCAGTTTCACTGACTTTACCTGGACTTACCATACGTTTGCAACTAAACACACTTGTAAGTCTGTGGAGAATAAGAACCAAATTGTACAAACTAATCCAGAGTAAGGCAGGATGTGATGGTTTACTTTCATCCTTTCTTCCCTCTCTCCTTCTGTCCTTCCATTTTATATTCTGCAGTGATTAAGTTATCCACACTGATGCGTTGGGTTTTTTCTATATTATTCTGCACATTCAAAATTGTCTATATAAACAATTATGACTGTCTTTAGATCAGGTTTCCTAGTATACATACAGCTTTTCAGATGTATAAAAGCTGAACGTGATTGGCCTCTGAGGTTTCCAGTTTTCCCATGCAGCTAAACTCTTGTTAATGTTTGTTGTTTACAATATGCTACTACCCAGATGCTGAAGGGAGTATAGGGCCCTGTTGCTCTACTTGTGCAACCATTCTGTTTTTTTTTTTTTCACATTTCACACTAATTTTTATTCAGGTTTTTTTTTTTTTTTTAACCGGAGAACTTCACTTGCATGCAGTCTGATTTTCCAAATTTTGGGTATTATCCCTAAATAACAAGATCACAAATATTACTATTTCACCTCTCTAAGGAAACTCATTCTACACCTCTCTCTCTGGGAGCAATTATTTATTGCAACAATCAAAAATAAATTTATTGTGGCAATTACACATTTGGGATTGATTGCTTATAGCTTCATACATGATTAATACAACTGTACTCCACAAGAGTTTAATGAAAGTTAGTGGAGTCACATATGGAATAAGATATATTTTAAATTGAGAGGACTGGGTCTGAACTTGTCTGCTGGAGTGTTCTGAAGTCCCTGTCAAGCCCATCCACTGAGGTTTCCTTTCCATGAAGGTGCTGGCACGCGAGGGAGCTGATGGTTGTGCACTGCCACGCATGGGGACAGGAGCTGCCTTCCTCTAGGCACCCCACAGTCCTTGCTGAGGGGTCCTCCTGGCCAAGTGACCATCTGGGAAGCACCACTGCTCCCTCCTTGGCAGCACCTCCAGGTGTTGGCGCAAACCAGATGTGGTGTTAGCACCCAAGCCTCTCCCTAACTCTCTCACCTGTGCAGAGAGTCTGTTGACATGACTGTTTCAATGTTCTACTTGTGGGCACTACTTAGACATGTATGGTTATTGACGTTGCTGTCTTCCATCTGAGCTTCTGCAGGGCTTCCACTTTCTTACTTTTCTGATAGAATTCAATTCCTCATCTCTGTGAGTCACCATTGTTTTTAAGGCAGATCATCTTTTACCATGTCTCTTTGTATATGCTGTTTGTTTTCACAGAACTCCCCAGTGGATATTACCTGATTCTGCTGCCTCAATGACTTTGCCTTTCTCAAGCAGCCTGGTAACTCTCCCCTCACCTTAATGGTGAGACCTTGCACAAGTCTTTCTTTTAGTTGCCACCAAGGCCACATTTCAAATTTTCATCAAAAGTGCATCATAGGAATTTTCCACTTTGTCTTTTTTTTGCAGAGAACAAGACAAAATGCAGCTGATAACCCAGCAGTGATGTGTGCATGTAGCATGAGTGCAGGTGGGCAGCCCTCCCACCATTTCTTGACCAGACAAGGGCTGGAAGCTCCTGATAGGTACTTCCTGAATACAGTTGTTTTCTGACTATACTAATGAACAAGGCCGTCTGTGACATGTTGCCTCCTTGACAGTACAGTGAGATGGCTGGAGCTTCTTAATTTTTTGTCTGTATGGGAAGACAATGACTGACTCTTGGTTTTCCTTTCCTGGCTAATGTCCTCCTTACGTGCCACTCCTGTACCATCAGTGCTGGGCAGATTGAGAGGAGATGGGGCTGCCCTCATGGGTACCCACCGTGTTCCTGGGGCCTTGATCCAGACCCAGTCCTCTCGGTGTACAGATTGACAGGACGAGCCCTGCCAGCACTGGTTTGTGGGTGCCTTTTGAAACAGTGACTTGGCATGCAGTTGGCAAGAAAGTTGAAAGTGAATCATGAAAGAAATTATTTGGTTCCCTGCCAGATACTGTGCAGCTGTATTTTCCTTGTACTACTGCTCTCCTGTTCAGATGAACAGCCTTCTCCCACCTTTGAAATAAATAATTTTTTATAAGCATACTCAATGGCCTTTGACTTACTGTTAGACCTGTGAACACTTCAATTCAGAGAATCTGTCTAAGAATAAAGCTGGCACCTAAAACTGCCTTACTGAAGGCAGCCAGAATTTTTCTGGTAGAATGTATTCTCTTTCAATATGCCATTTTATTAAAATCACAACTTGCCAGGGATTTGGCAAAATTTACTTTTATTGTGTTAAAATGTTTTGATCAATTATTTTAGATTTAAAATACTTTTTATTATGAAAAAGTTTTACATTTATATTATAATACAGCAGCATTTAAAAATATGAAACGTTGGGTTTGACAAAAAGAATCCTGTGAAAATTTTATATTGTAAAAAGTTCCAAATACCACATATAATTCAGATTTTCAAGAAACACCAACTCTGTAATGATAAAATGTCCAGCAAAGTGGTACTGTCAGCTTTTTATAGCTCTACTGATTGTGCAGGCTGTCTGAGCTAGCGCCTCAGCTGTTGTCAGTGAGGTGGAGAGGTTTGTGGTAGATGAGCTAGACTACACCTGCAGGAATTTGTCCCAGTGTACTGATTTAGATAAATGCATAAATAAATAAAAATAAACCACTCCAAACCCAAGATTAAAAAGGTGTTTCTGGAAAGTTAGATTATAAAGTGTATAGATAGACATGTAGTAAACGGCCAGATTTTTAAAAATGCTGAATAATAAACAACTAGTCATTTTAAAATGTAGGCTGATTCAGCGGAAGTTGGTGGGAAGTTCCCCTGTTCATTTCCATTGTTTTGTTTAACTATGGAGTTATTCATCTTGTCTTTCTTCCATGGTATGAGGAAATGCCATCTCTAGGTCAAATATTTCCTTTCAGTCACTCAGTTGTGTATTTGCCTTGTATGATCAGATCAAAAGTCCATCCAGTCCAGCATGCTGACTCTTACAGAGACCAACAGACAATGCTTAATGAAGAATATAAGAAAAAATTTAAGCCTGCAGTGCTATTTTCTGTAATACACCCTCCCAGCTTTCAGCTCTTCCAGGATGAAAGTGCATCCTCTTGCAGTGGCATCCAGGGTGTGGCACCTGATAGCCCCTGCAGGACCCTCCTGAACCAGGGGAAGTTCATACTGTCAGCTTCTGTGGCATCCTGTGGACAAAAGGTCCACTGTTTACTAGAAACTTACTAGGAACTGTGAAGATGAGACCTCTCTGGCTGGTGGCCACTTTCAGCCGCTTTCAGCCAGGTCTGTGGGGACATCACGTGCAGAGTGGAGTAGCTGGCGAGGAAGCCTGCTTACCCATTGCTTCAGCAGAGCACTTGCCCATTGTGTTTGTTGACCATTGGAAACTGTATAAAAATAATGCTTTTTCAAATCCAGGGTGTACATTGTCCTCTTTTTTGTATTGAGAGTCTATTCTTTATCTGCTACTTTTTATTTTTATTCTGGACCAACTGAATGAAATGAGCAGTGCTGACAGTGACAGATTAATTTAAAACACACCACACACAATCTTGAAGGGTTTTGCTTTTGCTCTGTAACTGTGTTTTTCCTCCTTTACCTAATAAAATGCAATCGAAGTGGCCTGAAAGTCATTCTAGCATGAGGGACATCTGTCACTTATGATCTAGAAATTCTAATTTTTCCCAGAGCTGATTTATTCACAGTCAGTCAGCCTTTGACACTAAGCTCCCACAGCTTTGCAGGCTCCTGGAGCTCTCAGAATCAAATTGTGTCTTCTGTTTCTGCTAATGCTAATATCCTACCCATTTGCTTGTCAAAATGTGTTTGGACTTAGATGGTTATCAAGATGAATTGAATTGGCTGGCTTGACTGCTTCTAGAGACTGTGATGGGTTATAAGAAACAACAGATGACATGACTTTCTTATCTAACTAGCGGTTGTGCATTGGAGAACTTTAATAGCACTGTGAAAGTGGCCCAGAATTTTTAATATTTCTTCTTTAAAAGTAATTTTTAAAATGTTTTCAGTGATAGGACTGAAGGAGAAGTGTAACTATCTAAAGATAAAATACTCCCTTCTCTTTTCCATTAGCTGAAAACCAAAGAAGCTGTTTAGAAATTATTTTGTTGAGTCAAGTGGCTATTAAAACAATTTGACTCCATGGTGAATTTTCCCCTCTTATGATTTGTGTAATTTTTTATGACAAGGAAGCTGCTTGCACATGAAAATGTTCATCGTTCTCTATTTGACTGAAACCTTTTGAATGGGTTTCCAAACTCCCTATGTCATAGCCAGAACGAAAAAGAGCATTGCCTTAATTTTTACATTACATAATGAGAATACTCAGCCACAACTTCAGTTTGATTTTCAGGAATGCATTTTTTTCTACCTCTCTTTTCTAGTGTTGAAAATAAAGTATTGGTTATTCAAAATACATTTTTATCCTCTTCCTCGTTTGGTCTTGTGAGTTCTTGAGTGACTGTGCTTTTCATGGCATCACAGTCCTCTAATCTGAATAGGTGTGGTGTCAGAAAAAAACATTTTCCTTTGGATGGTTGAATTAAAGTAGAAATATTCAGTCTCTCTTTACCTACCTCCCTCCTGTCCTGGCGCTTGCAACTGGGCAATGCACATAGTCAAGCTAAGGCTTGTTTTCTGTGACTCTTTGCAGAGGCTGAAGTGTCCTTAGAAAGAAGGGGAAAGGCCTGAGTGGCTCCCTGTGGGTTGAGTGGGTTTTGTGCATGAGCTCCCACAAGTGCATAGGTGGGAAGTCAGAGGCTGTGGGAATACCTGGGTGTGCCTGTGAGCATAAAGACTAAATTTACTGCTCGGAGGGGCAGCAGATGTGAGGCCTGGCACTACCTGTGTTGGCAGCTTTCAGTTGTAAGGTTAATTCTACCTGGCAAAACCCCCTGCTAGCCCTGTTCCTGGAGCATGCTCCTTGCTTGAGAGCAAGCCTGAGTTGCCCCAAGTTACTTCCAGAGTGACCCTGCATGGCCAAAGAGCCCAGGGAGTGGAAAGGAAGCTTTCCGCTTTTTCCCTCCACTTTAAATTTTGTCTTGAAACCTCAAATTAGGACAATAGAATTCCCTTCTTATTTGGTTTTGAGTGTAGCTTAGTAGTTTTGGGCCAGTTTTCAACTACTTGGCTTGAGTCCTCCAATCCTATCTCATAAATATCTAGCCTTTTGAGTTTATATTGTAGTTGACAGCATGGATTGATTCTAAATACATTAATTTACTTATGCTCACTGTGCATGCGTATTGTCCTGGATTCTGCATGCTTTATTTTCACAGAGGCAAAGCTCTGAAGTTCTGAAACTCTCCATGAAATAGGAACTTTGCTGATGTCTTGCCGGGCCATGGACCCAGGCAGGATAGATAGCTGACAGAAAATTACTTTGCCTGTAATTTGTACCTGGTTTTGGCACCTTTTATATTCTGGGAATGTAGCTTAATCAGACATCGTAAATTTTGTAGGTCGCAAGACTCGAATCAAAAGGAATACTACTATGAAGTAACACCTAGCTTATTTTGCATGTTGTCCCACTAGGAATAATTAGTAGTGGTATGAAAGAGTAAGATAATAGTGATTTGCAAAAGTCAAAACTTGCAAAAGTGACCTGCAAAAGCCAGGTGTTCATTTGCTAATATTTAGGTGCAGCGTTTCTATTATCTTTGAGCAGCAATGGCAACCTTAATGGATGCAGAGTGGAAAATGGCATGACATGAATAAGTTTGACTAGGTCATGTTTTGCTGCCATTTAGCCTTGCCAAGGATGTGCGATATTTACCCTGCTCTTTTGCCCGGAGTCTTCCAAGGGCAGTGACTGATACTCTCAATAACAGTAGATCACCTGTTGCCAGGCAGGTGGTCTACGCCAGCAGTCTTAATCATCGTTTTAGCACATACTTTGCAATGATGAAATGGTGTGTTGAGGAGCCAGGAGTGCTCGCTCAGGCAGGATAAGCTTTTCCTTTGCAATTCTTTACACTGCTGAGAATGGAGTCATTATTCAAGTGTATAGCCCAGCCAGTCAGATCAGTGATTGGATAACTGTGTATTTGCTACTCTGGGAATATTCCTTTGTCACCTGTGGGTTTTTAGGACATGCTAAGTCAGAAGTTATCTCAGTAATCAACATGTTAGACGTAGGAGTTACATAAACCACAGGAGTACTACTTAGAGGGAACACAGGGATGTGCCCAGGTTCTTCTGCCTGTGCTAAGCCATCATAGGGAAAAAAAAATCCAGAGTTTTATAATGTGCTGTCTTGAGAATTCCTCAAATTTTATAGTTTGTCTTGTTCGTCCTTTTTTTGAATATGCCTTTTATAAAGATATATATTCACATTCTCTTCAGCTAAAACTATCTATGATACATTTCCTTTTAAAAAGTATATAACACCCCCCCTCATATCACCATGATTAAAGAAAGTGAAATGAGTTAACCCATAAAATAATATTTGTTTTATTTGTTCTTGTCACTAACCTTTGGCTTTTAGAAGTGAGGTCTTAGAATGAGTACTGAAAAGAGAATTAAATGTTCTTTTTCCACAGACCCAGGACAGGCATGTAAGATATTCCTAATACATAATTTTCCCCCTGTATTGGATGAAAACAGAATAAACTTGTTCCTCTCTGCAGATTGCAAACAAATAAACATTTGGTACTTTTACACCTCAGAAAGAGGCAAACATTTTAAAATGCAGTCCTAGATGAAGACACATTTAAATATTATTTTGAACATTTTGACCAACGCAGTTTCTATCTGCCTTGAGATTTTTATGTATTTTATGATACTTGTTACTCTCTTTCTTTCTTTCTAAGAACTGGAATTGATCTTATTGTTCACACTGGACAGCAGCTTTTTCTGTAATGATTCTCACTCTACTGTGGGAACTCTATCAGGAATATAAACATATTTCATTTTCATATTCGCATCACTGTTCTTTTTCTTTGAAAATTTAGAGATTGAATCCTTCTTGCCCTACCTATAGGTCCAAAAATGTTGTGCCTAGAAGGGACTCTTATGAACATATAGTTTCATCAGCATAAATAATGATTTTTTTAGCTATTAATTGCTGTGTCTGTCCAACAGCATTTTCCTGGAAATATTTCAGTGCTTTTGTTGATTGCTGTCACGACTGGAGTTGGCAGGGTCAGATTATGTCATATCTCAGTACTTCAGTTTAGTACTTCCTTCCTCAAACGTTGAACTGGTAGCTTTAAAAATGTCTGTTCTGATGAAAATACACGTCTAGGGGATCCTCCTTAAGACAGTACAGATAATATCGAAGTGTTTAAAAAAGGTGGCTTTAATTGACATGTTACAAAGATAACTCCTTCTGAAAATTCATAAAATAAAAGCTTAGAACATAAAAATGTTTGGCCTGTGCTGTGTTTGGGAGAATTTGAAGAGTAACCCCAAATTTGCAAACAGTCTATTCATAAATCCATTTCTTAAGCAGGTATTTTAATGGGCTTTAATTAAAATGGTAATTTTAATACTTAAACTGGGATAACTTCAGAGGCCTTCAGTCATGCTGTTGAAGGGCCAATAAGCCTGTCACAAAGCAAAAGCAAAGGCATGCTCAATGGCTTGAGGAAGAACGAAAAAACCAGGCAGACTAACTTCTTTTTCATTCTGTGTGTGATAGGGTAGGCTCCTCTGCAACAACTTGGCATGTTCTGCTGTTTTGGTTCTGTTTGAGAAGGGAAGATCAGTGGCACTGAGACATGGGGTCCAGAACAGGCATGAGGTGTGAATCAGGGGACTCAGTTATATCCCCTCCTTCCACTGATGCCAAGGATCTTTTAATCCTTCCCCCCATAAAGGGTGTTGGATGATTTCAGTTGTCAATAGCTTCTCCTTATCTTCATAACTTCACTTAGGAAGGGATGATATTAAAACTGATCTTATATGATAGAGCACAGACTGATTTCTTGTATTGGTATAAAACTTTCATGGGGAATGCCCACTGAATTCTAAATTAATTATATTTTAAATGTTTTACTTAAATGTAAAAGAATTGCTGCAATTTTTTTGTAAAATCCTTGGTGCTTTCTGCTTTGTTACCTCAAAGGCATCCAGCAGAGGGAATGTTTGAATGGATTAACAGGGCCTGGGGATAATTCTCAGCTGTGCCTGCTGTGGCTCAGAGTTCTTTGCAGTGCAGGCTTTTGGATGACTCCCCTGTGAAAGTACTTTCTGCCTCCATGGACATTGCACCTGGCAAAAGTCAGACAAAAGGAATGAGAGATCCCGTATTCCCAGAGTTATGTTACACCAATAAAGGAGAGCTACCAAGGAAAGAACAGCAGAGGCTGTATTTATTTCAGCTCCACTGAAACCCAAGGGGAAAAACGCCAGTGTTTGGCAAATATTAGAGATACTTCATATTGAAAGAACTTTGATTTTTCAGCTTCATTGAATTGTATTTAGTTTTTCATTTTAAGGAAAAATACGCTATAAAAATACTGACTACAGCAACGATGTCAGTGCTGTGCAGACAGGCAGTGTTGTTTAATTTTCATGTGAAAGAAGCATGGAACATATCATTAAAAGGGCATCAAATTTTCTCACTCAGTGGAGTGCTGATTCAGTCTATTTCCTCTTTGCTTAGGAAGGCTTCAAATTCAGTTATTGGATAACTTCTGTTCTGTGTCTTGAACATTCAGTTTCTGGCATTTGTTCCTGGGAATATGGGGATAAAATAGCTGAAAATACTTTCTGTCAGCCAAAAATGCAGAAACATCTGAGAGGTTTCCTAGCTATGTTCAGCAGCATCAGAGGGTCCTGAAAGGCTTTTGGAGCCATTTTGGGTGATGGGGAACTCTACAGAGAGTTCTGGGGACATGGGAATAACACTGACAAATCCATAAACAGTGTTTAAAAATAACTGACTTATTTGCTCTGATTCTGTTTTTTCCCATAGTGTCATATAAACATATATGGGCTCACTGAATGTGATGAACACACTATACCAGACTAGCAGGACTTGAAGGACCATCCTAGCAGCCCTCTGCTTGCACTGTCCAGAAATTCTAAATTTTTTTAGTAGAATATTCTATGAAACAACTGAAAGAATAAAAACCCATTCATTCTGTGAATATTGGTGTAGTGAGGTGTGCCTGAGAGCATAAAAGCAAAGAGAAGTGCCAGCGGATGTGGTCAGGATCTCCTAACCCCTAACTGATAACATAAATCAAGTTACAATTCTAAATTAAGTATATCATCCTGATACTGTGGGACCAAAACCTGGTACCTTTGCTCAGGGTAAATAAGATGTTACTTCTTGATTTGTCTTACTAGTTATCATCAGCCCAGTTTCAACAGGATTACTTTGGGAGAAGGGTACTTACTTTAAGTAAGGAGAGCAAAACAAAGTCTAATTTGACATTAAATGCAGAAAATAAATTTGGTGACTGCTCCTACAAATGTCTTGAGGATGAAACTCTTCTGGTAACAGAAGTTGTCCATATGGCATGCTCAGGGAATTAGAAGTTTTCTTCTAAATAGGAGGCGTTAACTTCGTCAATACTGTATTGCTGTATTTTTTTAGTTTAAAAGAGAGGCAATCATAAATAATTATCTTCCTTTTTTCTAGAAAAAAATCCTTTTTCTCTAAAAAATTAATTTACCATTCAACAAGCTGTGACTTAAAAAATTGTATAAACTTTATCTTTTTGTATGTGTTAATTTGATTGACATTTTAAGACTTGTTTCTATAGTCACGGTAGAAGTAGAGATTGTAGTATTCATTAGGGGAAATGTCCACAAATAACGAATGAATTAATAACAAGAAGTGACTAACACATTGTTTTCTACCTATGCCAAAGGACAGCTCTACAAAATTATGAGGTGAAAGAACTGATTGACCACCCCCCTGAGTGTTTATTTCTGGATTTATAAGATCACTGTAAGATCTGGGTAAGAATATAAATTCTGTGTGAAGTCAAGGAGAATTTGATAAGAAATGACTTAACTAAGAAAACAGGATAGGTCCAAGATTTTGTCTTAAGATGTTTTAATCAAAATAGATATATTAAAATTATTGTTAATATTATCTTAATGCAGGTCGCATTTTACAAAATCATAATATACAGGGAATTACACTTGCAATCAGCCAACGAAAGCAACACCTGACTGAGGTGTCTGAGGTGAGATGACATCTTGCAGAAAGTTTAATCTGTTGGGTTTTTTTGTGGCACAGATAAAAATGTCCTCTACAAAATACTCTATCACCAAAAGCTCTTGGTATTGAACGAAGGTGTCTATATGGGAATAGTCTTGCTGGGTGAAACTTTGAAGGACACGTTAGCCCGTTGTTCCTGTGTATTGAACTCTGCATTGGCAGGACTGGCCATAAACATAGTGGGCACACAGATTACTCTAAAATACCCTGTGGGTTATTTTGCTGGAAAATGTGGATGAGCTCCACCTGTAAACTCTTCTGGCTTGGCCAGATGTGAATGAGGAGCCAAGTCACTGCTGCTAGTACAACATGATGCCTGAGTCATGCTGGCACCAGGGATGTTTGGCCAAGCAGTGCTGCAGCTTTCCCTGACAATGGGGCAACAGCCTTTGCAGTATCAGCAGGAAAGCAACCCAACAAGGGTCCCTGGGACATGGAAATAATCCGAAATTCCCCCAGAGTGTGAGCGGCTGGTTAAGAGCTAATGACCTTCCAGAAGTGTTGCTGCCTCCAGACTGATTATGCTGGGGAAGGGATGTTGTAGATCTGGGTGAGCTCTTGTTTCTCAGCTAACAGCTCCATTTCAGAGATCTGGCTTCTTCGGTATCTCAACTGAGTGAGGACCACTGCTGCATGCCTAAGTATTGAAGCAGTGCTCTTGTTTTTTGAAATTGTTATATAAATGCTTTTGTTCAATTCAGCCGGTCCCAACCCTGTTGCAGCTGAGCATTGCTGAGGCAAATCAGTCATATTCTGTATTAGGAAACAGCTAACGTTACTTTCTCTCAAAAGAAAGGCCTGTGATGGAGAATAAATATATGTTTTTAAATAATATTATAAATGAAATGTATCAATCAGTAAATGAGGTGACTATATGTAAAGCAAACAGCATGTCTGTCTTGTTCCCTGAAGGGATGGTATGCCCTCTCTCCCCCCCATTTTCACGCTTTCCTCTCCTGCATGATCACCTCTCCAAACCAGGACCCTGACTCTTCACTTGCTGTCTGCTCTCCACATCTGGTCCACTGCAACCCCATTCCTAGGTCCACAGCTGGAGCATGGAGGTCACACCACATTATCACTGACCACGTGTGGATTAATGACCTGAGCACTGCCAGGAAACATTTACAGATTCTTCAAGGCAATTGTTTGTACTCTTAAATGGTGAGATGCTCCTTGGCATGATTTTGGCTAGTACCAGTTAGTAATCTCCCAAACGTTTCTTGGCCCAGGGTCAAGAGTTTCCCAGGGGGAATCTGGATGTGACTGCTCTGTTTGGGAGGGTGAAGGAGGTCAGTTGTGTGGACCTGCACTATTCCTTGCCTGTTGGTCACCATGCCAGAGGACAGTCCTCGGTGTTTTTACTTTATTTACAGAGTTCAGAGTGCAGGAGTTCCTGCAGAAGCAGGAGATGGTCACACCAGAAGACCATGATCTGCAGCCCCCACTGTGCTCCATGCTCCTGCAGATGCAATAGGCAACCTGCCCTTGTGTAGGTAGGGATGCCTTTTCCATATGCCTGCCTCCCTGCAGGCATGCTGCTCTGTGCCACTGGCACTGTACCTGCTGAGGATAACTGAGTTACTGTCTCTCCTAGCCATCACTTTTAGCTACCACACCAGGTGACTGCTGTTCCTGCTGCATTTTGTGTTCTAATCCCTTTCTTACCAAACTACCTGTGCTAGTTTTAGCTGAGGTGGAGTTAATTTTCTTCATAGTAGCTAGTATGGGGCTATGTTTTGGATTTGTGCTGGAAACAGTGTTGCTAATACAGGGATGTTTTAGTTATTGCTGAGCAGTGCTTACACAGTGTCAAGGCCTTTCCTGCTTCTCACCCCACCCCACCAGTGAGTGGGCTGGGGGTGCACAAGAAGCTGGGAGGGGACACAGCTGGGACAGTTGACCCCAACTGACCAAGGGGATATTCTGTAACATACGATGTCATGCTCAGTATATAAAGCTGGGGGAAGAAGGAAGGGGGAGGATGTTCAGAGTGATGGTGTTTGTCTTTCCAAGTAACAGTTACACGTGATGGAGCTCTGCTTTTCTGGAGATGGCTGAACATCTGCCTGCTGATGGGAAGTAGTGAATGAATTCCTTGTTTTGCTTTGCTTGCGTGCACGGCTTTTGCTTTACCTATTACACTGTCTTTATCTCAACCCACGAGTTTCCTCACTTTTACTCTTCTGATTCTCTCCTCCATCCCGCTGGGAGGCAGAGAGTGAGCAGCTGCATGGGGCTTAGTTGCTTAGTGCGGTTAAAGCCTGACACCATTCCACCCTGCTGCCTGTGCTGCAGCTAGGCAGTGCTGGTTCTCATCCAGAGTTGCAGATGTGTATTATGCTCTGTAGCACCATTTTCCCATCAGAGTACTATTTCTTCCTAACAAAGTTTTAAAAGCACATAAAATGTTTGTGGGCTTGTGTCCTCTTTTGGATCCAGTACTTGATTACTTTTCTCTAAGTCAGCAGTGAAACACCATTAAATAATTTGTGGCATTCTCCAGGATTTGATCTGATCAATAAGTCTCTGACAATCTGCGTGCTGGAAACGTTGTCTAAGATAAGGTTTTCAGTTTGAAACTGTGGTCTGAAGGTGGGATCCTTAATGTGAATGCAAGTGGACATGATGTTACATTGGAGAGGCCCAAACAGTCCTCCAGCTAAGGTCCCTATGTATCTTTTCTATTTGCCTTTATTATTTATACTTAAGCATTACCCTAAAGGATTTATAGTTCATGCCTATATGTAGATATGTAGGATGATATAGTCTCTGCATCAGATTGCTCAGGTTCTAAGCAGATAGGTACTATGTAGGAAAAAATACAAGAACATCCTAATATATCATGGTTGAGCACAGATATATGTTTAGTTTGCAGTTTAAGATCAGTTTGCTACAGTCCTGTATATAATTAAGCCATTTACGATGAAATTTATGACATACGCTCTGTTACTCTGTTATCTTGTTTTAATGAATGCCACTGCCCTTACTTTCCTGGTAATTTCTATCTGATTTTGTCCGTAAAAGAAATGCCCAGAACTTATGTCTGAGCCACCTTGCTCCCTCCTGGTGCTTATCTCCATATTAAAGAGGCCCATAGATGCAGGTCCTCTGGGCTTGTAGTTTAATGCCTTTAGCAAGGATGTGGCAGAAATGCAAGGAACATAAGCACAAGAGTTTCTCAAGACGAGGGCTTTCTGATATCACTTAATGACTACTGGATGTTTTTGAACAAAATATTCTGGGACATGTTCCTGTCTTTTTGTTTGACCATCTTCTAATCCCTTTATCTATGACCGCCTTCAGCTTATCTGTGTTTCATGAACAGTTTGGAGCGAGGGGAGTCCTCCTCCCCTCTCTGTGGGCAAGGCTTTCTTGTGGAATGTGCTTCTCCTTGAACAAAGCACAGCTGTGGTTCTTCAGGGTCTCCAGGTCCTCCTGATGAACCCACTGAGAAGCCTTAGCCCTCTAGCTGTGTTAGCCCTGGTATTTGAAAACAATTGTGGCAGTGAGTCATCCAAATTAATGGACAGACCACTGCAAATTTTTACTCCTGTGAATAGTCTTCACAGTAGTGGATACTCAGGAGACTTCTTTAAGCAGATGCATGGGTACTTTCCTACTTAGGGTCCTTTTCTGAAAGGAGACTTTATTGTAACACTTTTTCTGGCTATGCAATATTCAGACTTATGTCAGAAATAGCTAGCTGCCAGGTTAGAGATGGCCTTATGCTTCCCTCTGTTAATTGCTTTCTGGTTTATTATACAGCAAGTGTTAGTGGTTGCTGTTCAAACAGAGCTTTCACACATGACTGGGGAAGCAGAAGGATTACATGTAGAGGAAAAACAGATTATATTTTCTAAGCTGAAGAGTTATTAACATTTTTAGGCTATCTGCATGTGTTTGTGAATTGTGTCTGCTGAAGTGAAAATTGTACAGATGATCAGTATTTGATAACATTTTAATGGAATTAAAAAAGAAGAGCAAGTTTCTGATCCCTGCATAGATTAAAAAGCATGAGGTTCACTTCTTTGAAAGAAGTTCTGTATGAATCATAAAAAAAATGCCTTGGAAGTTTAAGCTTAACAGATATTTCCCTGTGTAATTCTTCAAGCATTTGTATTTGTAGGTAGTAATCTACCTAAAGGCTGCCCAGTGCTTTCCTGCCTGAGTTAGAGAAGATGAACAGAAGCAAGGCATTCTGTTGAGCAGGACTGATATCTCACAGCAGATTATAAAGGACTTGAGGAAACCAGCCTTCCCTTTAGCAGAACTAAGACTGAGAAATGAGTTTAATTTGTGGGTTTATTCCCTTTGAAGAAATGTGTCAGTAAAGGATATCTGTCAGTCTGCTACTGCAGATCTGTGAGAAGAACCTAATAATATAACTCTCCGTTCTTGTTCATGGAAACGATCTAGATTTAAAATAACCTCTCCCAGAGGAGTGGGAGGGGAGGGATTGTGTTAAACTGGGATCAGAAACATCCTGAAAAGTTTACCTGAGTGCCCTAGTTACTGGGACCCATTTGTTGTGATTATGTTTGTTACAGATGTATTTTTGTAAAACACTGGGATTTTGTAAGAACTAAAAAGCTGTAGGAAAGAAATGAGTTCTTATATAGACAAACAAGAGGCTGAGTGAGCCAGACAGAGTCTTGTATTTGACACTGCACTTGCACAAGATCTTGGTGCACAACTGTTTAACTAACAGTGATCTTTGTTGGAAGGGAAGTCATATCTCCACTAAATTCAACAGGATTTGTGCAAATTACTATAAAAAAGGCAGGGTTTTAGCTAAGGTGAAAACAGACAAAAATGTATTCCTTCAAGTAGCCTATTGCTGGAATGACAGAAGCACCATACTGTGAAACTAAAAGCAAGTTGTAATTCAGAAAGTCTGATTTTCTGTTACCTTGAATTTTGTTTAAGAGAGAAAGAACAGTTTTATGGTAGCCTTTCTTATCTGCTTTGCACAAGATTCTGAAAAGAAGAGGTGAAGAAATATCTTTTTACTTATGTAATGTAATGTTGTTGATAATCCAACAATGTACTTACTTTTAAGAGTACCAGATTGCTGGATTTTCTTTTTTATTTCTCATTGAAGGGTTTTCATTTTCTATTTTAAAGATTTCTGCTAAGTAAATGGGAACACATGAATAAAGTCATCAGCACATATTTTGATTATAGCACTGCTGATATTTGGAAATTTAGAATTTTCTTACTTTTGAGTTTATTAATAATATTAATAATATAATATTTTAAGCTGATATTTTAATTGATCTAAAATACGGCATGTGGCCGTGTTTACTTTTAGAAAAGCATAATATCTGTAATCATTGTTGATACTATGCTTTTTAGGTAATCATAACGTGTACATGACAACACAGTGCACCTTCTGTAGATATTCTGGTAAGACATGGACAAACTGCACACTTGACAGTGAGACCATGAATATGATTACTTACATCTGTTTGTATTAGGAAAAGCACTGATAAATGAAAAATAAACATAGATTTTAGGAGTTCACATTGCAAGGGTGTGTAGTGTACCTATGTCTGGTTAGACATTTGCAAAATTTTACTTTTGAAGTATTTGCCTGTCAGTGTCAAATGAAACAGTTCCTTTCTCTGAATCCATCTTGCTAAATAAATCTTATTTATTTACTATATATTTAGAACATGAAAAGCAATTTGAGATACACTTCATTAAAAGTGTCCTTTAGACGAAAGAAGATATTACCTGCCAGTAATTCAGATTTTTGTTCAGGACAGTAAGCGTTGGAGGAAGCACCCTCGAAGTGTAGAATTGCACTTCAAGTTCCATCATTACCTGGCAAATGAGACTGGTTTGTAATGCTATTATTATTGGCTGGCAAATTTCCCTAATGCTTTTACTAGATAGTTTTAATTAGAGATTTAAATTTTTTTTCTCTGTTATTTTTGGAAATACAAGCCTCCTGAGTCATACAGATGCCACTTAGTGTGTGATTTTCTTGTAAAATGAAGCATTCAAAATCTTCATAGAATGATGCGTAAATCAGTAAGAGGCTGTATATATTAGACACTGCACAGTACTAAGTAGGGTAGAGCTATTCTGACTCTACCTTCAAATCTAAACCAAGATATAAACAAATGTTGTTTGTATGAAAAGCAAGTCCTGAATCCTTTTTATACATCTGAGTGGCAATCCTGCCATCTTCTGAACGAGGACTGGTGAGAGAAGAGTTCTAGTCCTTTGGGCTCACTCGTGAAACTCAGCACCGGGGCTCTTCCGGGGGATCCCTGTCTGTAAGGCAGCAGGTGTGAGGAGTTGTTGAGTTTTCAGTGATACCTCATGCTGCATGGCTACAGGCACCTGCTAATGCACCACAAATTAGAAAGCTGAGGCTTTTGAATGTGAAATGTTTTTCTTTTCTCTTCCTGGCATCCATAATACAGGTCTGCCACTAGCTGCCTCATTGTGCTATGTATCTTAGAAGTTTCACTGACTCTTTAAGTAAAAAATTCGTTGATGCTATAAGTAGGAAGGGAAAAAGAAACAGAGAAATATTGTTTTAAAAGGACAAAGTTTTTCTCATATAACTTGTTGACTAAAGTGAAGTTGTAACATTTGACATTTTATGTGTTTTTTCAGTTATGATGTGACTGTCCAAATGATTTGTTTATTAATGGACTCTTTCACAGGGAAGATAAGCTATAGTAATAAATATGTTACCAGGGTTTGAGCAAGTTTATGTGTTTGGCCATTTCAGATATCCAATAAGAACAAAATGTTTTCTTTGTTTTGGTATGAAGTTGTTGGCTGAATACAACATCACATGATAAGCTATGCTATGTGTTGACGTACAGCCAAGCCAGCAGTCCTGATATCATTTTCACAGTCAAAACCATTTATAGTTTGTTCTCAGATCCAGTCAACAAAGACCTTGAACTGAATCCATTTTCTGGGACAATAGAAAGCCCTTCCAATAAAAAACCCTTAAGAATATCTAAGAAAAAAATATCATGTTAAACCCAGTAAGATTTATATTAAAAAAAAAATCTGTAAGACTTAATGACAAATACATATCAGAACCCCGCCCCCCTGTTGTAAGACAATACTAGAACTAGGAAGCACAAGTGTAAAGTGGTAACATAAAGAAGCGCATCAGCCAAAGACAGACATAGCAATGGCAGAAGACATTTTGAACGTAAAGTGTAGCAGTGGCAGCTGGCCAGAATCAGTCACTCTTTAGCACTGAATTTGTCAAAAGAAAAGGCAATAGAAAACTAAATAAAAATGTATCATAAAGTTGTATCTAATGGTTTTGAAATCCAAAGCAGAAACAATCTCTGTATTTTGCATTTTCAGTTTTGTCTTCAAGAGCAAGCCTTTAAAACCAGAAAGGGCATCTGGAATCATGGTCAGCATAGCAGTGTGCTATGCTGTGTCCTTGCTGTAGGGTGAGGCACTGAATATGTGGAGTTCCAGACAGATACATGCATTTTTTTTGCCCCTTTTGACAATGTAGTTCATAGTCCACTGTCTAGATCTACCCAGTCTAGGTTTACAATTTCTGCAGCATAAAACTATTATCTTAACCCACGCTTAGCTTGTCTGGATCTTGCAATTTTCTTACTATGATATCTTTTGATGGGGATGAAGAAGGTGGGGAAACGGAAATAACTTTCTGCTCATGGATTAAGGTAGCTCAGCAAAGGGTGTGGGCTAATTCCAGCTCCTTCCAGGCTTTATGGAAAGGGACCTGCTGAGATATACCCCTATCAGCTCCTCCTCAGGTGAATCTGTATTGTTCTCACAGTGAAGTTGAGTGTGAAAGGCACAAAACCAAATTCTGCGTATAGCTATTACCAGCATAAGTCTGAAGTGCTGGAACTGAAGTCTCTCCTTTAATTCTTTGTTCAAGTTGAATTGCTTTAATGAAATAAAGAACATTTGTGAATGATAATTAATGACTGCATGGAGCACGATCCATTTCAGATGCAGTACAAAGGAGCAAACGGAATTTAACATAAAAGTCTGACCTTCATATTGACAGAGAAAAAAAAGAAACTTAATACGGACTTCATATTGTTTGAGGCAGGATTATCTTTTTTGTCTGTTACATAGCACAACAAAGTACCAGTCTAATGAATTAGTTCCCTAGGCACACTAAAGCATTAAAAATAACAAACTTGATGATGAAACCACTTCTCTACCAGAATCAAGGAATCCATGGACTCTGGTTTTTTTAGAATTTCCATCCTCATACCAAAATTTATAAATACTAACAATGCAAGCTATTTCTTGACTGCTGGTATGAGCAAGCAGCATTCTGGGGTGGTGACTGAAGCAGCTGTCATTGGAGATGCCAGTGAGAGTGGTGCTACTTTGCTGAAGGCACCCATTCTGATTTAATTTTACCGCACATGCACCTGCCTTTGAATCTGTTTCAGAATAGTATTTATGACTCCCTCATGCCCTCATCTCAGGAGCTCCACAGCCTGGCAACATTTAAAAAAAAGTCTCATTTGTCCTGCTGATCCCTTCACACTTACGCTCAGCACCTTTTCCATGGAAATGTTTATGATTTAAATTGTATTTAATGTTTTAGTAATGTCACTGAAATTTTCTTTTTGAGGGGAAAACCGAGCTTTTTTAAAAACTCAGAACTAATGATACTTCCTTTTCAAATCTGGAGTTTTGGTTTAGAATCTCTCTGTAGTAAATTAGAGACTGATGGGACACATTAGAGACATCAGCTACTTTTCAGGTCAGCTCTGTCTAGTAAGGTAGGCATTAGTCCCATTTGTACTTAACAAAGAAGTAATTTGGAAAGAGCAAATTAGTTGCTCACAGCTATGAGGTGCGTAACATATCTAAAAGATTGTGGCACTACGTTCCGTTCATTTCTTCATCCTTTTGGCTATATTCAACTATTTTAGTAGATTTATGTAGTCTGCCTGTTACACCAATAAGTAATTTACTCCTCCTCCAATGTTCTAGGTATTTTTGTTTTCCATTTCATCCTCTGTAACAATTCTTTCTGTTTCTTCATACTTCTGACTTTGCTAAAATGAATTTTTCTTTTTGTGTTGACTGTTTTTCATCATAATTCCCATAACAGTGCATATTTTTAGGACCCTAAAGGGTGCAATTTCCTGTGATTGCAGACAACTTTTTCATAAAATGATCAAGTGCCATTTGAAATCGGTTAGATTTTATTTTGCAACTAGTTCTCCTATTTGCAAAACTTTCCCAATATTTTACTCCCCTGATGGTTGGAGACATTCTCTAATTTCCTGTTTAAATGTATTTGTTATTAGCTTGTGTGCATTTATTGTTGTGCAGAAAGTGTTGAAGGTACTCCTAAGCCACAGTAATCTAGGTCCTGATGGTTAGGGAACCCTCTTATGAGATATGAAATATGAATGGCCATGCCCCAGGCAGAGGGAGATCTCATTAATGTAAGAGACTGTCATATGACATATGAGATCAATGGGGATGGTTGGTTTTTTTCCTCCTCTTCTGTTTAATCATAGTTTAGCCTATACTGTTTTTATATCACAACCCATTAAGCCTGTTGAAAGCACAAAGCTTTGAGATGACATAAAGAGAAGCTGAGGTTCACTGCATGAGTTTGCCTTTCTAGATGCTTTGCTTTAAGTGTGTGACTGATAATGTTGTTTCTTTGGCTGCTGCCACTGTGTTCTTTAAAAGCCCCATTCCATGCATAGGTTTTTTATTAATGGGATTTAGCTTAAATGTTTTACTCTGACATTTTAAGTCTATGAGATTCAGGGTAGCTCAGAACCAAAAAGATTTGATTTGACCTGCTGTATGTATGTGCTGAAAATCCCAGTTTGGATTTGTGATATAATTTTCCACAAAATTTAAGGATCAGAATAGACCCATTTTCAAAATGAAATAATAATGAAAATAAATCTTTGTGAATAAAGCTAATTCAATATTTACAATATGAAGAACAAGGTTTTTGATTTTATATTGATTTTACTAGAGTCACTTGAATGACTCTGCTTATTTCAGAGCAATCACTCTGGTTTACATAAAATGTACATAATACTAAGATCGAGCCTTTAATATAGGTCCTACTGCTGCCTCAGAAAATATTGCTGACTGAAAGTCACATAACTTTTGTTTCGATGTTTCCAGGGAAACACAGCTTGCTTCCACTGTCAGTTGGCTTCACCATGTGTGGAAGATACATATTTTTTCTCATCGTGTAGTTCTCTGGATTGCTTTAAAATTTCCTTCTATGAT